>JACXGM010000505.1:0-71739 GCA_016801145.1 Umbra pygmaea
TAGAATAATGTTTCCAGCATGTACAATAGAATAATGTTTCCAGCATGTACAGTAGAATAATGTTTCCAGCATGTACAGTAGAATAATGTTTCCAGCATGTACAATAGAATAATGTTTCCAGCATGTACAGTAGAAGAATGTTTCCAGCATGTACAGTAGAATAATGTTTCCAGCATGTACAGTAGAATAATGTTTCCAGCATGTACAGTAGAATAATGTTTCCAGCATGTACAATAGAATAATGTTTCCAGCATGTACAGTAGAATAATGTTTCCAGCATGTACAATAGAATAATGTTTCCAGCATGTACAATAGAATAATGTTTCCAGCATGTACAATAGAATAATGTTTCCAGCATGTACAATAGAATAATGTTTCCAGCATGACAGTAGTTGAATCTATGCCACGATCAATTAAGGTAATTCTGAAGGTCCAAACTAGTACTAACAAGTTGTACCTAATGAAGTGGCTGGTGAGTGATATATTAAGTAAACACATCTGTAAGTAAAATGCAAACTAACCTGTACAGACTTGAGAACTGCCTGTACATCTTGACAGTATTGATCTGTTCCACTCCTAGCTGTCTCCTTCCCCAGCTGTCCTTAAACACCTCTAGCTGTTTGGTTAGCAGCAGGAAACCCTTTAATACAGAGAGCCCCTGGAGAGGGTCCAGGGCACGAGGAACAGAGGGCTTCTTCTCTTCATTCCTTTGTTCATAACCGTCGTCCATTCTGCTGCCATCCTCCTGGTATGACGATTTACAGCTCTTATTATAATGATTATTGTTAAATGTTTTTTCTTGTTATGGATTAAAGGAACACTCCAGACCCCTAAAAACTCAAAAATAGTCACCAAAAACACCTTCTCAATGCATTCTGTTGTTCCAAACTTGGCCACCATAAGTTTCAAAATTGTAGGCGTTTCTTTGTCCCGCCGCTGAGTTCAGTTGATTGAGAATAAAACTTCAGTAGTGAGATCAAGAATACTATGTACTGCATTCATCCGTTAAAAACATAGCTAAATAACAAGAGTTGGAGGGAATTGGTTTTCTACAATGGCTAGTGCAAGTGACGAAACACCTGCAGAGCTAGACGATTTAAACTTTGATCAAGTGTTAATAAATGGTAATATCCAACCATACATGTTTGAACTGGAATACAGTGAGGAATAAATACGTGAAAGGCAGGAACTTTATCAGTTGAATCTATCTAGTCGCTGTTTATGGAAGTGGCCACTGGTTAAGACCTGTAATGGCAACAGAGACAGAAATTGTTTGGTTGTAAAGTTTGGGACAGGGCAATATTTTTCAATTACATCTTGTAAAATCATCCGAGTTGATGCTCACATGGACCAAGGTGTTTTGGAAACATTTCAGTAATTATCCCAAAAATCAATTGGAAAAACCAGCCAGGCCCATACAGTGTAGAACTAGCATAGGTAAGGAGCTGGTTAGCATTATCTACATTGGATTTGTTTGTGTTTAGATGAATGAATGAATGATGTAAAATTAAAAATGATGTATCACAGAATTTTGCTCAGTCTGTACCATTTTGAGCTAGGAAGGAGGCATAGCTCTCGGTCGACTGGCTAGCTAGCTAAGTAGCTCAACAATGTGCACTGTACTCCACGTAAAATAAAAAAATGGTTCACTGAATATCACTCTTGATTGACTTGGTGAGAAATTGACAGATTTTACCTTTATTGATAGGTAAAAATGCTAATGCTACATTGGAAGTTGCTGTAAGCTACTCTAGCTGATAATAGGCATTGTCACGTGGGAATGCAGGCACTCGGCGTAGCATTGGCCGATTATCACACATTAGCCTCTGTGTTTGTGTATAAACTCAACGTAAAATTATAAATAATGTCTCACAAAATATTTCCCAAACTGTACCATTTAAAGCTAGGTAGGTTGTAAAACTCTCCATTGACTTGGTGAGAATTATTGACGATTTTACGTAAGTGTAATTTGTAAAATGGCTAAGTAGGCCAAAGGCTTTCTGCTCTGGTAAAGCTTTTCCTTGTGCAAAGTGCGCTGAATTGTTGAATGTGACACCATCTGCAGCAAGTGACCCCATCTGCAGCAAAATGATGTTGTAGGTCTTTGGAGGTGGTCTGTGGGCGGTTTTTGACTGTTCTCACCATACATTGCCTTTGCTTCTCAGATAGTTTACTTGGCCTGACACTTCTGGCCTTAACAAGAACTGTGCCTTGTAGTCTTCCATTTCCTTACTATGTTCCTCACAATGGACACTGACAGCTTAAGGCCTTGTCCACACATAAACAGGTATTTTGTAAACTAAGTTTTTCTTCCTTCGTTTAAAAAAAATCTGGTCCACACATGCATGGTTTATAAAAAATATGTAAAGGCAAAATCGTCCAATCATGCGCTGTCAAGAGCATGCCTTCTTCTTCTTCTATGGGGTTAATGGCGGATCGCAACCAAACAAAGGTGCATACACTGCCACCAACAGTACCGGAGAGCGAGGCCGGACACAGTCCACCCAAGTCATCTCTACCTAACTCACCCCACAACCCTAGAACATAAAATACAGCCTCAAACCCGCCCCCCCCACACCCCACTACCTACCCTCCCCCTTCCCCTTCATCATCTCGTGAACATTCTCCCCTGTGACGTAGGTGACATCGATAAACTCCCCGGCAGCACCCACAACCACATCTATCCTAGCATTTCGAACCTTAACCTGACTACACACATTCACCACCCTACACAGAAATGACAGAAACTCAACCCTGCCCACCACCACTGAATCCGTACCAACCACACACTCATGTCTACAAGTCTCAGACAACACCACATTTTCCGACTATCAACACTGCCCTCCTACACTGGGCCTGCACCCCGCTCCTTCTCCACCTGCACACCTACCCCAAGTCCCCTCAATCTCCGCACTGCTTCCGCATACGTGACCTAAACCACCATTTATACCCGCTGTGCCTCCACTGCCCTCTCCTGAACCACACCCCCCCAAACGCAGCACTGTGCTGCCCACCACAATTACAAAACCTCACCGCATCACCTACCCCACACTTGCCATACTCATGTGCACCCCCACACCTACCACACCTACCCTGCCCTCTGCACACAGCAGCCACATGCCCCATATGCTGACAATTAAAACACCTCAGTGGCGGTGGCACATATTCCCTTACATAAAAACTAAGATACCCTAAGTACACCCTACTCAGCAGTGGCCCTCCAAACTCCAACAACACTGTGGGACTTACCTTCTCCAACCCCAATGCCCTACTACCCAACTGTCTCGCGTCCAGGACAACCCCACCCGAAACAACCCCTTTAAGCTCCTCCATCGACCGATCCCCCAGAACACCCGTGATCACCCCTCTCACCTTCACTGCACTCCCAGGCACCATACACTTCACCTTACCCCCATTCAACACCTCCAACTTCAGCAACTTATCTCTCTGAGCCTCACTACCCACCACAATAAGCACCCTACCACCACTCAAACACCTAGCATCCACAACCCTCAGAACCTGATCCCTTATCGCTGCCATGAGTGACACCGGGTGGAGCACCTTACTAGTGGGGGCTGCAAACACCACAATCACCTTATATCCCTGCTCCACACCACCACGTGCCTGCCCGTCACCCTCTCCCGAACTACTCTCACCACCCTCTTTCTTCTGTGTTCGCTTCTTCTTCCTCTTAACATTCTGTGATTCGTCAAACCCTACCGCCACACTATCAACCCTCACCCTCCCATCCGAACTCCCCATCATGCCGACCTCACTCTCAATGCACATCCATCGCGACCCGCCAACCCCACGGCAGCCAACCTGCCCCCGCCTCCCGCCTCTCTCTCGCTTTAAATCAAGCGCCAGGATTTCCGCTCTCTCCTGCTCATACTCGGCGACATTAGCACAACTCCACAAGGACTCCATGTCAAATCCAACTTCCGGTCCACGCTCCATACCTCCGGCCCTCAGCGTGCCTCTCGGTCTTTACCCACCCAAGAGCATGCCAAACCAACAGGTGATGATATAACCCTCCCGTAAAGCCATGTTATTACCTGTTCCGGTAGGTCCGGTCTAAAAATGACGAGGTCTGTGCAGTATACGGTCTATGGGTCTGTGTTGTGGGAGCAGAGCCTAGTCATAAGCAGTGAGCTGAGTAGTATTGCATTCTGATGCATTTGTTCAGCAATTTAATGCGATAACTGTGCATGTATCGGTATACATGTTATAAGCCCTGTTAGCACAGTTATTTGCAGCCATATTTTAACTATGTCCGCAATTGCACAGGCTGTTTTTTAAATTATTTTTTTTGCACAGAATCTCCTCATGTAAACAATGGAGATAGTGGCGCACAATCTGACGTTAAACAAAGGAGATAACAGCGCGCACTCGGATGTCACAAGCCAAATTCTTCGGTTTCACCATCTACACGACAACACTGTAACCGGAGGTTCTAAAAACTTTCACCCTGGCCGGAGTTTTCAAAAAAGCTTGGTTTCAGTGACCTGATACAACGTTTTCGTTTGGACGAACAGCCAAACCACATAGAAAAAACTGCGGTTTAAAAAAATACCTGTGGTCGTGTGGACGGGGCCTAAATCTGTGCAATAGCTTTTTGTAGTCTTCTCCTAAACCATAATGTTGAACAATCTTTGTTTTCAGGTCATTCAAGCGTTGTTTTGAGGCCCCCATGTTGCCACTCATCAGAGGAAAGTCAAAGAGAACAACAACTTGCAATTGGCCACCTTAAATACCTTTTCTCATAGATGGTGAAATTCAGGCTTGGTAAGATCTTGTTGAAATTATGGTTTCAGGAATCAGGTTGCGGTTGATAATAGAATGTTTAATAAAGTACTTCTCGTTATGGAAACAGGGTCATCATAACAAGGCATCAAGACGTGTTCTGGGAAAATGCCCTGAGTGATCATATGGAACTGACTTATATACCCTTTGCATTGTTGTTCACAAACCTTCTAGAAGGTTCTTCTCAACTCGTGACTGTCTCATGTGAGAACATTTGCTGGTCACCTCAACCTCTGCCTACGCAGGTTACTATCTCTTAATGTCCAGGCCACTGCTCCTAACCTTGAGTGTCTGAACATATATTATCCATACTACGTAGTGCACTCCTTTCTGAATAACTCAGTAACCCTTATCTGTCTAATGTCCTGTCAGTAAAATGTCCTGTTCTATTAGTCTGAATGGCATCTCCATGTATTAGACCTGTGATGGAATTACAGTCTAACCTACAATAGATCATATAGGTATAAGCAGTCTAATATATAACATAGTTATAAGCTATAAGTCCTAAGCCATAAGCTACTGCTTATTCTGATGTTATAATATAAGAACTGTAAGGGCTCTCTCTCTGTCCTACGTCATCCTTGGCCTTGCTTACTTCGTCTCCTCTCCTAAAGGAAAGTCTTATCTGGCTTGATCCTGAATCTTCTCCCTGTCTGTCTTACATGTCCTAGAATCTCTCAACAGGCCCTTAACTATAGCCATATAACTCTCTCATCTAGTAATACCATTCTAAACTGTTCAAACTGTATTTAAACATGATTATATAGAATATACTTCTCAACAGATGCACCTGTCTATGAAGTTCAAGGCTTAATAAGCTCATCAAACCACTTGTGTGTTCCAATTAATCAATGCTAGGTAGTTACAGGTATTCAAGTCAACAAAATGAGTGCCCAAATTTATGCACCTGTCTAATTTAATTTTGATGCATATTGCACATTTTCGGTTAATCCAATTAACCTAATTTCACTACTGAAATATTACTATGTCCTTCAGTTATTTGATAGATCAAAATGAAATTGCTGATCCAAACACCCAATTAATTATAAATGAAAATCACAGAGATTGTAAGGGGTGGCTAAACCTTTGCATACGATTGTATCTAGTACTACAGTACATTTGTTTTGTATCCAATTATTTTACCTCAGTAACTCAGCAGTTTCAACACACTGTAAGATAGCATAATAAGTATACCTTTGCAGGCATTTCAAGCGAGTTCTCCTTTTCATGGAGACGTATTGGTGCTACTTCTGCCCCTCCGCTGTTTAGGACATCCTCCATTAGTAAAGACACAGCCAGGATCGCACCATTGGCCTCCATTCTGCTGCGCTCCCCAAGCCCACTCAGACACAGCTACAAATAAGCAGCGTAAGATCGTTGACATCCACAATATACTTAGTGTCACAGCCACAGTTATCCACAGCCAGTTACAATGCATCAAAATCGATGAGTAATAATTTATTATTGTAGCATCTGTAGCTACCAAGGAAAAGTTTTACAACAGTTAAAATCCTAAATGAAAAACGAGGTCTACCTGCAGGCAGTACTCGATGGGTGAATTGTCCAAAATGTTTAAAGGTTGCAATCCATGACAGACCAGAAAACTTCTCCATGGGTACATCGTTTGAGCCTAAAGAGAACAAATATTTGATGACCTGACAGTTAGGTCAAATGAATTTCTAAGCCTGAATGGTGCTGTGTTCTTTATTTGAGAGTTTGTTGTAGCAGTCTGGGCTCCTGAAGAAGATTTAATTAATACAATAAATTAATTAATCCTGTGTGCTGTAGAAGTTTTTACTATTACTACAATTTTGATATATCCTAATTACTGTTTAAAAGATACTTTCATTAAATGTAAGCTCAGGCCTGTAACTAAGTTTGAGTGCAAGTATCTTAGTCTTAAAAATACAATGCCCCATTCTATGAAATACTCTCCATGTGGGGACTTTGTGTCTGTGATATACTCTCCATGTGGGGACTTTGTGTCTGTGAAATACTCTCCATGTGGGGACTTTGTGTCTGTGAAATTCTCTCCATGTGGGGACGTTGTGTCTGTGATATACTCTCCATGTGGGGACTTTGTGTCTGTGAAATACTCTCCATGTGGGGACTTTGTGTCTGTGAAATACTCTCCATGTGGGGACTTTGTGTCTAAAATAATTCTGTCCTGTTTCTGGTGGAGATGGCTCTAAAAACAGTTTTTCCCAGAAGATAGAATAGGGTTGATTACTTTGTAGTATAAAACTGGAAACATATCAATGCCTATGTCATCATGTCACCTGCAAACTTTGGATTTAAAGGGATTGGTGTCCTTTATAATACTATATTGGTGTCCTATGAGTGTTTACCGCAGAAATAAGAGTGAGACGACTCAAACCCTTCGAACCTGAAAGTCAGATTTTTTGAAGTTTTTTGCATCACTCCTAACACCCAACTACGTATACCACTTGGCAGGGGCGGGGTTTGAGCCGACGCTTTGTGAACGGGGTGTGCCCTTTCTCTCTGTCTCCCTCTACACACCTGTCTCACTAACCTGTGCTTCCAAATGACCTATTAGTAAAAATAAGAAAAACAGAAGTGTAAACTTTGTTACTAACCAGAGTAGAGCGAGGCTCCACAGGCTGAGGTAAAGTCAGCAGAGAACTGTGATTGTTGAGGAGGCTGTCACTCAACACTGGGAGGGCGTGTCCCATGTTGTCACTCACGCTCTGATAGGCAGCAACATTACCAGAGGAAAGAAAAGCCTCCCTAAGAGAGAGAGCTCTTTACATATCAAGTTATTTTAGTTTACATTTTGGTGCCCATTGGCCCTGTTGAGATTATACAACTAAATCAAAACTAAAGCAACATTTAAAAAAAATTCTAAAACACAATGTATTTGAAGGGGTTTGGCTTCTATGTTATAAATCTTCCTACTCAATTAAGTTGAACATTTTATTAATATTTTCCCAATTTTTTCCCATCCAAATTGGACTTGTCCTGTTTTTTCCACTAACACTGCCACGTCAGCAGCTCCACAACACCAGCCCCCCCTCAAAAATGAGGTTTATACAACCACATGCCACCGAGTCGTCTGATTCTTTTCACACTGCTTATCCAACACGGAAGCCTTTAGTCAGATCATACACAGGATGAATACTCTCACTGACTACACTTCCACAATTGAAATTAAAGGTGCCTGATCTGCACACAAGGAGTAACTGGAAAATGACGTGGCATGGAAATAATTTGGCTTATCTATCCCAAAACCTGGGTAGTGGTATGCCAATTTGTGCTGCCTCGTGCTGGAGGTCTGGGAGAAGTCAGCCAAGCCATAGTCAAGTTGAACCTTTAACTACGCCCTGACGTAACCCATCACCACCATATAGTTTGCTGGGTTGATATGGCTTTGCCATTGTGTATACAGTGCATTTATTTTGTATTTTATTATGTATTTCTTGTGTTGTGAATGATTTCTGGACCTCTGAACAAGTAGTTGGTGTGGGACTAAACAGATTCAAAATAAAAAATAACATAACAGCTCTTCCCACTCACCCGATGAGGTATCTCACAGCAGTGTCGTACTGCAAGAAGATCACGTGTCTCCGTAGCTGCAGCAGACGAGCCACAGCTTCAGGACTAGCAGGATCACACAGAGAGTCCACCTGTCTCTGGAGCTGCCACAGCTCTTCACCTTCACAATATGAACATGTTAATTTAACATACACTTTCATCTGAACCAGTACAGTATGTGGTCCATGCAGAAATCTAACCCACAACCCTGCACTGTGATTTACCAACTGAGCAATCGTTTAAGGTCACTAGTGAAAAAAATCTCTAATATTTTTGGGAGTATTTTTTATGTGAGACATTTTACTTCTTCTATTGTAATTTGTTAAAGATACAGCATTTTGACATTTGTAGGATATTTCAGGTCTCTTTCCACAGGGAACCAAAGGCTTGTTCCCTAAAGCATACCGATGCCTTCAGAGCCGCCCCAGTCAGCTGTAAGTTCTTTTCTTCCAGCTCCTTTTCTCCTGGAGCTGAAGAATCCTGGGTTTCCCAATCGGGCAAAAGTGACCAGGTAATAAACAATGTCATGTAAGCCAGACACTATCTCCAGAGTATGATGAAGAGCTTGGTTACATTCCTGTAATCATACATCACCACCATTTAAATACTGTTATTAAAATCAGCATCAACACAGGGAATTAACAAGATTATTTTGGTCTAGATTTAGAGACTCTCACCGAGTCCTCCAGAGTTCTGAACATCAAGAGAACCTCAGTGTAGTGTGGGAGGAACCACAGGTTAAGGAATGTCTTGCCGTCAGCTGAAAGCAGGCGCCGGGGACGACGCTGGAACTTTCTGTCAAAACGTTCAAGTAGTGGACTTTTACCAAACTATTATCATTATTAAGCACTACATCACTCTGTTTGATTTGTAATTTATACCTGCACTAGGCATCTTTTTTAAAAATGACAAAAAAAATACAAAAACAGTGTGTTCATAATAAACGTAAGGAAGTAGCATACTCGATCCAGTGCCTAAAAACAATCAACTTAAGTAATACAAAATATAAACAAACTTAGTATAGCAAAACTTTCATTTCAAAATACCAAACTAGCAAACACATTAATAATTTGTTATATTGTCCCTGTGTTCCATAAAAACATATATATAAAAATAGTTTTAATTAATCTACATAAAATTTGTCCGGCAAGAACAAATTAATGGAAAGTTACAAAGTGCATCTTTTTATCTTCCTTCTAGCACTGACTTAACAGCTACTTCATTAAGTTAGGTGTACTTATACGATTTGGCTCTTTGGTCATAGCTAGCAATCTTAAGTTCAATGCACTAAATGTAAGCTGCTATTAAGTGTCTCCTAAATGACGTAAATGTAAATATAAAGTAAATCTATTCTTAAATTGGTTTTACCTGGGGTCAAGTCTTAGTTCTGAGTCCACATCACCTTTTAACTCATGTGCATGGCCAATTAGAAAGTGGGATTGGCGGATGTCTGGTAGCTCCTCCAATAATGCAGTCAGGCTATGGTACAGACCAACAATCTGAGCCCTCACACAATACGTGGCCATTCGCACACAGAATCTAAAAGAAAGTTGACAGACAGAAACAGTTATAGCCAACTCTGAAGCAAAGCTTGTTTGAGTACACATATCTACCCACAAAATGTGAGCACATAACCACACCTAGAAGAAACCCTCTGCATACTGCAATCCTAGTATCTGGCCCAAGGTTAAACACAGCAAGCATCTTTTCTCAAAAATATTATCACATACTTTTGACAGAACTCAAGAATCAGCCTTCTCTTGACCTTTTCTACTTCTTCCTATGGTGAAAGAGACATTAGTGAAGGTAATCAAACAGTCTGAGACACATTATAGCCCGGCCCCTCTGACGTCTACAAGGGTCGCTTACAGGATTCGTAATGGCAACACCCATGGTCTGTTTCCTCTTTACGAAAGAGTTCAGCATCTCATCTCGTGGACCCACTTTCTCCAGCTGAATGGAGACAAAGGCCTCAGCTAAGCTAAATAAACACAATAAACAAATCAGAAGAAGGGTTAATGAAGACAGTGAGGAAAGGTACTGTAGGTAGAAAATGGAGAGGGATAAATAGCAGTGGGCACCAGTATGATAGTTCAGGAGTCAGTGACTTATACTTGTAGACCACAAATGTAATATTAAAATTAGATTAATAATTACGACATGGACATAGTTGTCCACCTTCTCTTGTTTCCTGGGCCAGTTGCCTTTTGTTCACTTGCATGTTTGCAAACTTGACCCTGCTTCATTAAGGAGGTAGAACTGAGATCATCCTAAATCAAAACAAAAGATGGGGTTAGCATCCTAGACAACGCACACATTGGATTAATATGCATGTGTAGTGATGTGTACTCCACCTTCTTTGACCAATAGCAGAGACATGCCTGCTTTACTGCACCTATCAGAGCATTCTTCTGAGTCACCTGACAGGCCAGGACCACTTGCAGGTTCTCTATGGCTGAGCTACTCATGAGCTGGGAAGAGGAAGAGGGTGATGAACCAGGAGAGAAGAGGGACCAAACAAAAGATCTTCAGGTTTTTATGGGGGGATATTTTTTATTATCTTTTAAAAAAAGAAAAGTAGGAATCCTAGGCTAGCGAATGCAACCATGTAGGGGAAGACAGAGAGGAAGGGCACAGACTTGGCCGAGTCGAGGCTCAAAACCCCTGTTACCGGGTCACATGTGGTCTAGAGTCAGAAGATTTGGTCATTACACAAACTTTGGCACTGAATTATCATATATTTTATAGATGGCATTAAATTGGTTACAATTTAAACTATAAAGCTCTGGAAAAAAATTAAGAGACCACTGCATTTTCTTCTTAAACCAAGCCCATTGAAAACTTCTAGAATGTAATCAAGAGGAAGATGGATGTTCAAAAGACATCAAACAAAGCAGAGCTGCTTGAATTTTTGCACCAGGAGTGGCATAAAGTCACCCAACATCAATGTGAATAACTAGTGAAGAGCATGCAAAGATGCATTAAAGTAAATTATTATTATACAATTATTATTATTATTATTCCACCAAATATTAATTGACCTCTTGAACTCTTCCTGAGTTAACACATTAGTATTGAGTTGAATGAATATTAACTTAATTTCTTTGCATTGTTTGAGATCTGACAACGCTGCATCTTTATTTGCAACATTTTCTGCAAATACATGCTCTGAATTACATTATTTTTGTTTTGAATTTGGGAGAATTGTTTTCAGTTATTTATGGAAAAAAACAAAAATGTTCATTTTACTCAAACACATACTGTACCTAATTAATATTAAAAACAGAGATACTAATAATTTTAAGGTGGTCTATTAATTATTTCCAGAGATTTATATACAGTATTACACAAAAGTGAGTACACTTCTCACATTTTTGTAAATATTTCATTATAACTTTTCATGTGACAACGCTGAAGAAATGACACTTTGCTACACTGTAAAGTAGTAAGTGTAAGTGTACAGCTTGTATAACAGTGTAAATTTGCTGTACCCTCAAAATAACTCAACATACAGCCATTAAGGTCTAAACCGTTGGCAACAAAAGTGAGTACACCCCTAAGTGAAAATGTACAAATTGGGCCCAAAGTGTCAATATTTTGTGTGGCCACCATTATTTTCCAGCACTGCCTTAACCCTCTTGGGCATGGAGTTCACCAGAGCTTCACAGGTTGCCACTGGAGTCCTCTTCCACTCCTTCATGACGACATCACAGAGCTGGTGGATGTTAGAGACCTTGTGCTCCTCCACCTTCCCATTGGAGGATGCCCCACAGATGCTCAATAGGGTTTAAGTCTGGAGACATGCTTGGCCAGTCCATCACCTTTACCCTCAGCTTCTTTAGCAAGGCAGTGGTCATCTTGGAGGTGTGTTTAGGTTTGTTATCATGTTGGAATACTGTTCTGGGTCTCAGTCTCTGAAGGGAGGGGATCATGCTCTGCTTCAGTACATTGCATTCTAAATTATTATGCAAATTATATTTTACACTGATTTTCCTAAATAGTCGATACAAATGACAGTCAGTATAATTTTCAAGTCACCAACATTTAGGGTATAAGTCGAATATCAAATCACCCAATGAAAACAGTATTTTCCTCAAAAATAAAAAACTCAATGCACTGTTCCAAATTATTATGCATAACTTGCATAATAAAGTTGGTCATTTGTTGAATTTGTAGCATTAGGAGGTCATATTTACTGAAATCAAAACCTATTTCAATCAAACACATTTTAACAGGGCAAGTTACATCTTAACATAGGACCCCATCTTTGATATCACCATCAATCCTTGCATTTATGGGGCATTTATTGTAAAGTGACACACTAAAATTAACAGCAACATTTTGCCACAATTAGCTCCAAACAAAGTTTAAAAAGTAGTGTTAATTTTTTAAGTCCCTTTTTACCACATTTACAGCAATATTTGTGAATTTTTGTTTTAATAACTTTTTTGTAAAATATAATTCTAAATGTTAAATGTTAAATCTCAATGCTAAATGTTCAATCTAAATGTCAATTGTTAAATCTAAATGTTAAATGTTAAATCTAAATATTAAATCTAAACCTAAATCTTAAACCTAAATATTACATGTTAAATCTAAATGCTAAATGTTAAATCTAAATGCTAAATGTTAAATCTAAATGTTGAATTTTAAATTTAAATGTTACATTTTAACATTTAGATTTAACATTTAACATTTATATTTAACATTTATATTTCACATTTATATTTAACATTTATATTTAACATTTAACATTTAGATTTAACAATAACATTTTAATTTAAATGTGAAATCAAAATGTTAAATCAAAATGTTAAATCTAAATCTTAAATCTAAATCTTAAATGTTGAATCTAAATGTTAAATGTAAAATCTAAATGCTAAATGTTAAATCTAAATGTCAATTGTTAAATCTAAATGTTAAATGTTAAATCTAAATATTAAATCTAAACCTAAATCTTAAACCTAAATATTACATGTTAATTCTAAATGTTAAATGTTAAATCTCAATGCTAAATGTTAAATCTAAATGTCAATTGTTAAATCTAAATGTTAAATCTTAAACCTAAATATTACATGTTAAATCTAAATGCTAAATGTTAAATCTAAATCTAAATGTTCAATGTTCAATCTAAATGTTAAATCTAAATGTTAAATCTAAACCTAAATGTTAAATGTTAAATCTAAACGCTAAATGTTAAATCTAAATGCTAAATGTTAAATCTAAATGTTAAATGTTAAACCTAAATGTGCTTGGTAAAACTAAATATGTAGCTAATATGAAAATTCGAACTGCAGGTCAGTGGAAGTAGGCTGTCAAAATAAAAGCTTCATGAAAAGCAATGTTTGCATACTCAGAAGCAGTGGCAGCAAAAACTGTCCTGTCCTGTTAGTAGTGTCCAGATTAGTGTCCTGGGACTGCCAGACACTGTACTCCCATGACTGTCCACCCACTCCAATCACACAATACAGTTGCTCCGCCCACTCCACTCAGCTAATCCATACTCCAACTGTATAAGTGTTGTAATAGTGTGTAATAGTGTGTATTAGTATTGTTATAGTGTATATTAGTATTTTAATAGTGTATATGTATTGTAATAGTGTGTCACAGTGTGTAGTAGTATTGCAATAGTGTGTAATAGTATTGTAATAGTGTGTATTAGTATTGTAAAAGTACAATGTATACAATGTATTGGTATTGTACAAGTGTGTTTTAGTATATTAATAGTGTGTATTAGTATTGTAATAGTGACTAATAGTGTGTATTAGTATTGTAATAATGTGTATTAATTTTGTAATAGTGTGTATTAGTATTGTAATAGTATGTATTAGTATTGTAATAGTGTGTGTTAGTGTTGTAAAAGTGTGTATTGGTGTTTTAATAGTGTGTATTAGTGTTGTAATAGTGTGTATTAGAATTGTAATATTATAGAATATTGTGTATTAGTATTGTAATAGTGTGTAATAGTGGGTATTAGAATTGTAACAGTGTGTAACAGTGTGTACTAGTGTTGTAATAGTATTGTAATATTATGTAATAGCTTGTCTTCTGCAAACTGTTTGCAGGCTTTTTTGTGCATCATCTTTAGAAGAGGCTTCCTTCTGGGATGACAGCCATGCAGACCAATTTGATGCAGTGTGCAGCATATGGTTTGAGCACTGACAGGCTAACCCCCCACCCCTTCAACCTCTGTAGTAATGCTGGAAGCACTCATATGTCTTTTTCCCAAAGACAACCTCTGGAAATGATGCTGAGCACATGTACTCAACCTCTTTGGTTGAACATGGCGAGGCCTGTTCTGAGTGGAACCTGTCCTGTTAAACCGCTGTATGGTCTTGGCCACCATGCTGCAGCTCAGTTTCAGTGTCTTGGCAATCTTCTTATAGCCTAGGCCATGTTTATGTAGAGCTACATTTCATTTTTTCAGATCCTCAGAGAGTTCTTTGCCCTGAGGTGCCATGTTGAACTTCCAGTGACGAGTATGAGGGAGTGTGAGAGCGATAACACCAAATTTAACACACCTGCTCCCCATCAACACCTGAGACCTTGTAACACTAACAAGTCACATGACACCGGGGAGGGAAAATGGCTAATTGGGCCTCACTGTTGTTGCCAGTGGTTTAGGCCTTAATGGCTGCGTAATAAGTTATTTTGAGGGACAGCAAATTTACACTGTTATACAAGCTGTACACTCACTACTTTACATTGTCTCAAAGTGTCATTTCTTCAGTGTTGTCACATGAAAAGTTATAATCAAATATTTACAAAAATGTGAGGGGTCACTGTACTCACTTTTGTGAGACACTGTACAAACATGTTTGAATGTTTCAAATGTATATCACTGTTGGAAATACCTGATTTATAATGAATTATTCACAAATAACAGCAAAGCCAAATTTTCACCAGTCATTAATTCAATGTCAAACAATGAATCCTTTAGCTCATTAATAATTAAACATATATTGAGTAGAATTTCTGAAAATTGTAATACCACCTTGATGAATGAAGATATACATTTCTATCAAAACATGTAAATTAAAAAAATGTTAGCGGTAGTGGAAGTGTGAATCATAATGGGCAATGTCTGTAACATCTCTATAAAGGGCAATATTCTGGACATGAATTAATGCTGTATGCATGTTCTTCAATTGCCCTCTTATCTCGCTTCTGAATCAGGCCCATAATCTCACAGTCTTACCTGCACTACTGCATCAGCTGAGCTGAAACTGAACTTCCCAATGTGGTTCTCATCAAGCTCGTGGATGCTTAGTGGAAGGCTAGATGGAATGTATCTACAGCAATATGGTACAAGAAACATTGCTTTGTGAATATGTGCTGCTGTAGTTATCGTACAGTTTATTGTTAACTGAAAAGAGGTATGTGTGCTCGATTGGTGATTGGTTAGGAAGGGTACCTGTCCATCCAGCTGTCGTCTTCTAGTAGTGGAGGCCTCTGCTCTGTGTCATCTCTCAGGACAGCAAACTCAAAATGCACCGGACGTACGTACAGGTGGAACTCATCAAAGCCCAGCTGCATAGCTTGTGTTTTGTATATCCTAGTGTGATCCAGCCATAATATAAACAGTAGTCTATGTTTAATAGCATAAAACATTTGCTAACAGTTAACAGAAAGCCTGCAAATACAGTTACAATAATCTCAGAATCGTGAGTAACTAAACTGTGCTAGATGTGCCGTTTCTGCTGCTGATTCGATGAGACGGTGACGGATGGTGACTAACTCCAGCAGCTTGGAAAAGGTCTCCACCGCAAATAACTGTTTGTCCTTCCCTTGCTTCATGTCCTGCTCCTCAGCTGACCTGACCAGAGACATGCCCACTGCCCGGACCAGGGACGGCTCCTCCATGAACACATCCGAAAACAACTGGAGTGAAACAGTCAAAGTTGAATGTATTTTGTTATATGATGGTCTTTGCACAGAAGAATTTAAATTATACTGTAGATAGCACAGCAAGTTCAGACAGGGTGACATAGGTTAAGTCAGCATCAACGGTTGGCAGCACACACCTGCCATCACTCTGTATCCGTAAACTGGAGGCCATTGCTCATGAAGAATGGGCTAAGATTCCTTAGGAATGCTGCCAAAGGCTGGTGTCTGGCTATGCATCTCATTTGTAGCAAGTCATAACAGCAAAAGGGTGCTCTAAAAAGTACTAAAGGTGCTTGCAATAAAGTGGTTGAAGAATAGTGAGACTACAGAAGTCATTATCAGAGGCATTTGCAGTTGAAACCACTTGATGCTTCTGTTGTGTTGAGCTATTTCAATTGCTTTTGTTTTATTTGTTCATTGCAAACAGCTGAAAGTCTGTACATTTTGACAATACACCTGATTTGCAATGGGGGTTGAATCATTTTCATCTCTATACATACACCATTTTACTGTGTAACTGAGCATGTATGATTGTACATATTTGATCATGTTATTTCTGTACAGTTGTGCTCATAGGTTTGCATACCCTGGCAGAAATTGTGATATTTGTTACAGACATACAAGGTGACACACAGGTTAAAATGTAAATTAAAGGTTAATTTCCCACACCTGTGTCATCATTTTAAATTGCAATTAGTGTATGTGTATAAATAGTCACTGAGTTTGTTAGCTCTCACTAAGCCATGGAGAGCAGAAAATAACTGTCAAAAGACCTGCGTAATAAGGTACTGGAACTGCATAAAGTTAGAAATGGATATAAAAAGATATCCAAAGCCTTGCAAATGCCAGTCAGTACTATTCAATCACTTATTACGAAGTGGCAGATTTAGGGATCACTTGATACCAAGCCAAGATCAGGTAGACCAAGAAAGATGTCAGACAAAACTGCCTGAAGAGTCATTCGGGATACGAAGAAAAACCCACAGGTAACCTCGGGGGACAAACAGGCTGCTCTGGAAAACGACGGTGTGGTTGTTTTAAGGACCACAACATGACAATAATTGAACAAAAATAAGCTGCATGGTTCAGTTGCCAGAAAGAAGCCTTTGCCACAAAAAACCCAGTTACAATATGCCTCGGCACGCCTTACAGCTTCTTGCACAATGTAATTTGGAGAGACTAGACTAAAATATGTTTTCAGGGCGGTCAACAAGGCCTATAGTAAAAATTATACCATCCCCATTGTGAAGCATGGTGGTGGCTCACTGATGTTTTGGGGGAGTGTGAACTCCAAAGGCACGGAGAATCTAGTGAAAATTGATGGCAAGATGAATGCAACATGTCATCGGACAATACTGGCAGACAATTTGCATTCTTCTGCATGACAACTGCGCATGGGACGCACTTGGACATTCCAGCATGACAATGACCCTAAACACAAGGCTAAGTTGACCCTCCAGTGGTTACAGCAGAAAAATGTGAAGGTTCTGGAGTGGCCATCACAGTCTCTAGACCTTAATCTCATCTTTGGGGAGATCTCAAACTTGCGGTTCATGCAAGAAGACCAAAGAATTTGCATGACCTGGAGGCGTATTTCCAAGACGAATGCGTAGCTACAGTATATGACCTGCAAGAATTTGGGGCCTCATATACAACTATCACAAATAAATACACACTGTCATTGATGCTAAAGGGGGCACCATACCATATTGAGAAATGAGGGTATGCAGACTTTTGAACAGTGGTTATTTCATTATTTTCTTTGTTGCCATGAATTGTTTTATGATTGTGCCATTCGGTTATGAGCTACAGTTGAATATGACTCCAATGAGAAATAAAAAATCATTGTTTTGCCTGCTCACTCATGTTTTCTTTAAAAATGGTACATCTATTACCAAATCTCCAGGGGTATGCAAACTTTGAGCACAACTGTATTGTGTGCATAACGTCACGTGGCATTTCCTGTCTGAACTAGTAAATTGAGTATATTTGCATTGACTTTTTTTACATTTACAAATACAGCTTGTCAGGTGAAAGATGTAGCAAATGAGGATAATCTAGATAGACTTACATCCCTTTGTGTTTGACAGCTGTAGAAGGCCCCGGGAGGGATCAGAGAGTGCCAGTGCTGTAATGCCTGCTGTAGGAGCTTCTGTTCCAGGGTAACTGTCTCAGCCACCCTCCTGGCACAGTGGAGCTGGCAGAGCTGAGTGTGAGCACGACTCAGTGCTTGGTACACATCAGAGGCCAGACTAAGAGATGGGTGAACCTCCAGAAGGAACACATTCATCAGGGCAGGTCTGCTAACAGACAAACAAGCAGGCGTGTGTGCACATTTACATTCACAATTTAGTTATAAACTTTATAGCTAACATGTTAGTCTGATTCTATTATCACAGAGAACCTGGACTTGCCTGCTATCACCAAGGGACACCAAGTGTTTGGCCACATAGTAAATAGGGAGGCCATAAGTCTGCGAAGAAGCTCCCACTCCCTGATCTCCTCTCCACACTCGCTGAAGGTAAAGCCGCTGGTGCTCTATCTAACAGGCAACAAGATACAACAAGAGGCCTTCAGAAGGCACAATGAAAAGAGATATTCCACAACACCTACAGATTTTACTTGCTTTTCTATGTAGATGGATGCCTACAGAGCCTGTGTAGAAGGCTCATCTTGTGAGCCTTTGTGTGTCGGGCAAATACCTGAGTTGTAAAGGTGGACCAGTAGGAGAATGTTTTCAGAATGTAGGAGAATGTTTTGAATGTCTAGTGATTTTATTTGACCTGGATGAGAGCACCTTCGAAATGATTCAAATGTGAACGAATGGTTGAAGGCTATCTGAGTTGACCATTTAGGGGCCAAGCCCCTGTGGTGATTCTACTATCCACACAGTCATTTAACCCTTAAATCTGTGGCTTGCACCTGGCTGTTCAGTACGGCTCTGATGAGTTGCTGGTGTGTTTGCAGGCAGACCATCTCTGCCCGGTACGTCTGAACTAAGCACTCTGCTCCCATGTCCAGGTCTAGCCGAGGTCTTCTGTGCATGATGTCTGTGATGACCTGAGCCATGGAGAACCTTTCCTCTGGCCCAGACACATGATGGTAGGCCTCCATGTAGCAGTTCAACAGCTGAGATTTAACATGCTTAAAGTTACAACTTTCTAGTGGACTAGAAAAACACAGAAAAATTTACCAATTCTAAACATGGTCATGTTCATAAAAAATGGACTGAGACTACCTGGGCCTGCCCCGTAAGAATTTTGAATGAATACTTTTTTCCATATAAGGACTTTTAAATGTTTTCTGTAGCGGTACCCTAAATCAACACAGCATATTTCCTCACCTGCACTTTACTCTCCAAAAAAGCAGCTTCCCATGTCCACAGCTCTAGGAGAACTGCCCCTCTATCCATGTCTGTCTGAGGCCAGGAGGATGACTGTAGGTCTGTAGAAGCAGAGCTCTGGCTCTCGGACTGCATCTTGGCCCTCCCCTCAGCCCCTTTACTGCTCCTCCTCTGGATGAAGTAGGAGCCCAGAAGTGTTAATGAGTCTTCTAGCTCCTCCAGGTCCTTCAGAGCCACATCGTAAACCACATAGAGGCCTCTTTGGTCCTGAGTGTGGTAGTATCGCTCCACTTTGGTGTAGAAATCATGAAGATTTTCCACCTCAGGGAACTCCATACATTCTGAACAGTGAACCTGCAGTAACAGTTAAACATATGTACAGTACTGTATATCATCCCCATAGTTCACAAGAACACATCATTTTGTATGAGAGGTGTAAAGAGTGGGTAAGAGCCAGAAAGTTTGTCAGATGCCACAACCTATCTGGCTTTAATGCTGAAGTACATCTGAACTCCCTGAGAAACAGATTGTGTTTGGAAATTAACCAAAAATGATGGAACATTTGAAGGCTGTCCAGCCTAGGACTGAAAAGCTTTCATTTTCATTTCGTGAACACTCTGGGCAGTTCTTGGTTAGACCTTCACCCTCAACAAACATAAATGCATATAAATACAGTGGACAATGATTGTATCTTACTACACATAATCATTACATATTCAAACAGCAAGAAGCTGTTTATGTTAGCTACCAGTGTCCGTGCTGCTGCTAAAAAGCACGTAAGGTATATATATATAAATACTCTGTGTACACTCGATGTAGGTGCACCCTGCAACCTGCCATTTGTCAGTTTCCTGGATCTGTCACAATAAACCTTCATTGTTTCATCTGCTATCTGCCTGCCTAAGTCTTCCTCTCTCTACACCACCATACAACGTGACAGAATGATCGACCGACAGAGAGACACAAGATCAAAGGCGGCCGCGCCCAGATCGCCTTAACTCCAAAAAATGGTGGAGGAGCTGGTCGCGCAAAGACCGGAAAGCTCTCTCCATAATTTCCCAGAGGAAATTTTATTTTTTGTTTGTGTAGTGTTGATTGTTGTTATCTGTCTTGTTTGTCTTTATTCCCCATTGAAGTGCCACAAAAATCCTTTCGATGTGTTTTGAGGTGAATTGTCAGGGTCGGTGCAAGCGCGGAATCTTCCTACGAGCTGAAACCAGTGTTGCCATGTCAGTGAAATTCCTGATGAGCTAACTAACATTTTTTGTCTATTGAAGAGATACAAGTTCAGAGAATAAGGATAAAGGAATTTAGTTAACTATCATTTAATTATATAAAAAAGAATAATATAGTATAGGGAAAATTTGTAAACTCTGTTGTGCATGAAGAAATTTAATTAGTTTATAGACATTTTCATTGGTTTTGAGTCCTGAAATTCCCCAAAACCTGGCAACTAATGGCTGCAACACTATTTCCAGATCTGTGTTGCCTTGATTTGCCGGTATCAGAGCGTTGTGAGAAGACAATGAACCTGAAGCAAACCGTGGTGATTAACTTCTTAGAAGTCAAACAAGGAATCATTTTGGAAAACCAAGGTAAAAAATTTTTTGTTTCATAACCTGTACAAATTTAATGGACAAAGCTCTCAAAAACAAAGCGTTGGTTTCTTCTGTGCATGTTTCATTGACAATATTTTTTTTTTTTGACTATTTTTGGTTTCGGTCAAATTGCATTTGAACAGGAGTGATAGGGGCACTAATATGATAGCATCAATATCGCAATTTTTGAAACAATAGTAGAGTAGACCTCAGACCATTAGGGGCCTCTGGGTGCCTTTTAGCTTGAAACTCATAATGGCCATAGGCCCCTGTGCCCAGGCCCAAATTGGCAGGTCCATAATATATCCCTGCCAATTGAGCATTGTTTAAATGCCATGGCCTAACTGAGTATTGTTGCTGACCATGTCCATCCCTTTCTTACCCCAGTGTACCCATCTTCTAGAAGGATAACGCGCCATGTCACAAAGCTCACATCATCTCAATAGGGTTCCTTGAACATAATGTGTTCACTGTACCAGTGATGGAGTACTTGAGTCCTGCCCTCGGACTCGAGTCTGACTAGAGTCACTAATCTCTGGACTCGTGATTTGACTTGGACTGGCACACTGATGACTTGGACTCGGACACAAGGATATATAAAATTGGACTTGAGCATTCATGAAAAGGGACTCTGATGTTGGATGAAGTTTCTGTATACTTTTTACTTCTATGTGTATTAGGTTATAACACATTTATAAAAGGTGTTACACTTTTCCTGTTTCGGGAATCAAGACTGACCAGAAAACAGCTGGGGAGACCTTGGGGGTGACACCATACTGTATATTTTTCAGTATGGGGGACCATTTTCAATTATTGGGGGGACCATATTGCCTGTTTGTAACATTGGGGGGGACATATCCCCCGTCCCCCCTGCTCATACGCCCTTGCCCTTCAATTAAAAACAGATGAAGCCACCATGTCTTGAGAAGCTTTTTGTTTTACTGTTAACTGTTTTTAGTGTAACATACTTTACATCGGCTTTGCAATCTCTTTTTCCACACAGCCACACATACGCTTCTCAGTCGGAAAGCGCTACCACTTGATCTCCTTGCATGACAACACACACACTGACATCACTCAATTAATGCAACTACCATTCTCGCTCTACTGGTCAATACTCTCGTAACAAAGGAATTCATGTTCGTATATATGCAACTGTATTGCATGGTTCTCACACTACATGTTGACATTTGAAAACTGCTGAGAGATGCACCCTGGATCGTGAAATTTGCCTACACAGATTTTACATTATATTATACCGATATAACTTGCAATAAATAAACAGATATTAAAGTGTTCTCAGTTCTGCTGCTTTTAGTTTTCTGCTATAATACAACAAAGGAAGTAAACTCCCTTTGGAATGGTGACAGTGGGGTCATTTTTTTATGTAGTCCCTCTTTTATTTGTCTATCAGCTCTTTAAATGTCTTGGAATTCAACTCAGGCTTGTTGACTCGACCTCGGAACTCTGACTCGAACGCTGGTAATGGTGACTCGACTCGGACTCTTCTTTAGTGACTCGGACTCAAACACTGGGGACTCGATACTTGGACTCGAACTCAGGTAATGGTGACGACTCAACTCGGACTCGACTCTGACTCTTCTTTGGTGACTCGGACTTGGACTCGCTCTCGAACCGTGGGGACTTGAGCCTCGACTCGGACTCGGACCTGAATACAACACTGCACTGTACTCAAATAGCCTCCACAATCAACAGATATCAATTCAATCAAGCACCTTTTGGATGTGATGGAATGGGAGAGTAGCATCATGGATTTGGAGCCAGCAATCTGCAGGAACTGCGTGATGCAATTATGTCAATTTGGACGAAAATGTCTGAGTAATGTTTCCAGCACCTTGTTGTATCTATTCCGCAAGGAATTAAGGCAGTTCTGAAGGCAAAAGAGAGTCCAAACCGGTACCTAATGAAGTGGCCGATGAGTGTTTATGTTCCCTTTATATTCCTCGAGTTATGCCTTATTGTTATAGGCAGCATTGTTATAGTCACATCGACCTCACTGTTGACATGTTTCAGACTTTACTGTAGATGTCAAGCCTTACCTTGTTGTCCACTGGAGTGTTGTGGCTGTACAAGTGAGAGCCAAGCCCCTCTACTGTCCCACAGCCCCCCCTGGCTGCACTCATCCAGGTTGTCTCCTCTGCGCTGCTCACCATACCACCTGCTCCTCCTGCTTTCTCTCCTTCTTTCTCCACACGCATCCCAGCAGTGTCAAATGTCAAAGTCCTCTCTATTGACCTCAGGTAGTTTAGCATGCCCAGGCAGATGCGCTGTAGAGAACAGAAGACGGCCAGCACAGCTCAGAACACGGTAAAAGACCATGTTCTAGATAGTTCTGCTATGCAAGCGAGGATCACTTGTCAACAAAATTCAGCGTCCCACGGGAAAGGATAAAAGTGGACGTCAGAGTATGTTTTTCAGTGTGAAAGTCCTGAACTCCCCTGCGGTCCGATCTAGCACTAGTAGCAACCTTGATTCAATTCAGTTAGGGTGACACGCCACATAGGGATTGCATGCATGTGACTTTGGATGAGGCTGACCTGCAGGTCTCTGGTCTTAAGGTATCGAAGGTGAAGCAGTGACAGGTAGGCTCCCATGGTGATGATCGGATCTGAGAGTCCATCCTCCCCCTCCTGGCCTTCATCCAGCCCTAACAGCTGCAGGCTCCTCAGGTAGCTGTATCTATGAAGAAGGAAAGAGAATGGATGGCAATCAGGCAAACCAACCAGTCAGACCCACATTCAAGTGATCCCAATACTGTATGTTCTCCTTAATAAAGTACCTTTCACTTCTTTTATCGACTAAAGGAGTTTGGCTCTTTGTGTTGCTTTTATGTTGTCTTCCATGTCCTTGGGATCCCTATCAGGGAAAGAACAGCTCACTGTGGTTATTAGGAGACCATACACAATCCGTCAAATACGTAATGAAGCATATCATCTTTGCAGCACAGATGATGGCATCTCTACCAGTAGCAGTTTTTGGCATGGGCGAACCGGGCATTTTTTTATGACACATGAGGTGGCAGGAGCACTTAAAAACATTCTATTATCTATCATTTCACTGTGTGGGAAATTGGCGCCCCCTGCAGCTGCTTGCTGAGAAATTTAGAAAAAATAAAAGAAGAAGAGGAGAAACTAGCGAAAGATAAAGGTATGCAACTATGTTCTCTCTGTATGATTACGGTATCCATGTCATGAATGTTATCCATGTTAATTGCCTTTTTGCTATGATGCTTGCTATGCTTATACAACAACATTTTGGTTTTAACTCAACAAACAAGAGATCTAATTTCACCATAATATTGTGCGTTGCAACAAAACTGTTACAAGTTCAGAGATGATATATTTCAATGATTCGGGTTAACGTTAGGCCCTGTAACTAACCAACGGAATATTCAAATCTATAGGTAGTTTCAAAGATGAACATTTACTATTTGCTACAACTCTATTTTGTGATTAGGTCATAACTAAAAGTATCCCATGCATAGAATTTGAGGTTCTAATGAAGTTCTAATTAAGAATGTGTGCAATTGAAAAATATAATTTTCTCTTTCACTTATGTTGTTATAATAAAATATGACTGTGTGTGCAGATTTTTTTTTTGTGGGGGGTTGCTTGAAGAGGGTCTCGCCCAGTGTGTATTTGAATGTAGAACCGACCAGTGATCTCTACCAAGGTAACACATGCCTGAGAGAGATTGGCTGCATGATAAATGCTGGCCCAGATCTGTGAGGTGTCATGTCCGCTGGTGTTTGAGAATATCACAGATGGTGAGGTCTGGATGACCTTGTGGTCACAAAAGTGGACAGCATGTTCCTTCAGGGCCTCCGTCACTACGACGGGATCAGAGAGCTGGTGAAGATGGGAAATCAAGGGGTCACTGTGAGTAAAAAATTAACACACGATTCAAAGTAACTGTCGTAAATAAAGACATTGATGCGTGACATAACTTATGGAGATGAAAGCTAACAGGCGAGTATTATTTCAGGAGAGAAATCCCTTTTGAAGTGTTACCTGGAGGAAGCTGCAGTGAGCTCTGAGCAAATCATCATAAGACTGGAGTTCCTTTAGCTTGGTGACAAGCTTTTGTTGCCATGGATTCTGTTTGGGCTTCACCTGTTTTTTTTCAGTTAGTAAAGATACATTAGCTACTGTATGGAATTAAAGCATTTTTTGTGCTCACCAGTAGGAAATAGGCTGTTCTTACTAGTTTTGCACAGTTTCCATTAGTGCAATATAAATATTTTTGGCTGGCTTAATATATATCCCTGTTATCAGGTTAACGGTCAGTAATAGCTAATCTATTGCCTTGATGCCACACTCCAAGTCAGTTTTTGAGTGTGTTTGGATTTGTAAACACAGATATCCAGCAAAGTTGTGCAACACCGAGGACCCCTGAATAGCACAATGTTAAAATCACTGACTTGCACACAGCTGTTTCATTTTGAGAATGAGTTGACTGCCTAGACTTCCTGGTTGTGCAGACGGATTAATTAAACCAGAACGGCATCAGATATGCATTAGAATACACATATCCCGACATTTACTATCCCGTGTCCACTGGAGGTTTTTGTGGTGGATCCCACATAAATTGGGAAAACAAAAATGCTAATACAAACTGCACAGCACATTGTGTGTGTGTGTGTGTGTGTGTGTGTGTGTGTGTATGTGTGTGTGTGTGTGTATAAAAGTAAACGTGTATATGCCCCCCACACCCCACACATGTACAGTAAATAAACAGACAAAACACAGGACCCTAAAGGGTTAAAGGGTCTTTCTGTAGACCTGAATGTGTGGTATCCAATTCGCGTTTTTCCTCAGAGCCATGCTGCCACTTTTCTTCCCCCACTGTCCCTCTATAGCCTCTGTCCCATCATACTGAAGGAAGGTCTTCATCTCCTCCTGCTGTCTGAAGCGCACCCTGAACTCCCTCCAGACCTGATGGAGAAGGAACATGATGTGAAGTTGACTAAGGTTAGTGTGTAGAGTACAAATGGTATAGATATTATTACATGGTTCTGGTACTACCTCGCTAAAGAGCTCCATCTCATCTGCAGTGTTCCTGATGTTGTGTGTGTTGTAGGGCAAACCGAAGTAGGAGACGAGGTTGTGTAGTTCTGGGAGGAAATCCTCCAGCTTCACACGGTGCCCCAGAAACGTGTCTCGCCCTATAGAGAGGAATAATCCCAATTATTATTATTATTTTCAATGTAGAGTTGTATCCAATTACACAAAAAACAATACGGAGGTTTCACCAAAGTAGCAGTCAATGTTTGTTTTACCCTCAAGGCCAGCCATCATGTCTTCGGTTGTTCTGTCAGAAGTGCTGATAGATTCAACTAGTTTTGGAGAACTTGGTGGGACTTTCGCTAATAAATCTTTATCAATCCATTCAGAGGCTGGGATGTAATGGACCACCTGTTACCAATTATAGTGTGAGAAAACGTCATTTTTATCTCAAAATAAATATAGTACAATGTTTTGCTTTTCATTTTCATCCACTAATCCAAAAAGTTGATCAAGCCTTTAAATTCACAATGTGAAATTCACTAGTTTGAATTATAACAACCCATCGTCAGCCAAATGGGCAAACACACTAGAATCTTGTGTGCTGATTTGTTGTTGTTGTTCGCCAGAGGTGAACATTCCTCTAGCACATTCATTATAACCTTACTTCATGTTTGAGTGCAGTGTGATAACACATCACCACTTTATTGTCAAACCAATCCTTATGATTCGCCCAGTTTATTAAACAAGTGAAAAATTAGAATCCTTATGAAGGTGCTAGATTACAGCATGGCCTTACTCTCAGAAAGTGGTGGATGGGCTTCACGGCGTGCAGGTGACAGACCAACCATGTGAGGTAGATTTTCACATCATCCTGGGTGACATAATTGATGGGGTTGCCACGCCCTGTCAGGATTTTCTCCCTGGACACAGCCAGTCTCTTGGCTCGCTGGACTGCATCCTCATACTCAGAGACGAGGTAGGATACCTGAGTCTAAAGAACACATCAGCTCTTCATCCAAATCCTACTTCATTTCTTTCAAATATTGTAGACTATGGCTTGTCTTTCCAGAAAGAAGGCCCCATTGGACGAACACAGTGAAATACAAACCCAGTAGGATATGCACTGAAGAGACTCAATAGAAATTGATTAATTGAACAACTGATTGATTGATGGATCGATTGTCCAATATTGTTCAAAGTAAACTAAGGTTAAATACTACATATGCTATCCTAGTTCAGAGTTCATTACAATTTACAATTACAAATGGCATTTCATCCAAAATAAAGATTTTCTTTTTACAAGACGTGTATGTAGGTAAGAAAGTATAATATATTTTCCAAAATATTCAAATACATGCACTGGCAACACAATTCAGGCAATCTCTGTCATTGTGCATGGCTACCTTGTAGGCTGGGTACAGCTGGTCGATGATGTGTGAGTGACGACAAAACCTTATCCATCTCAGCATCAGCTGGTACTTGATTTGGGCCAACTGGTAGCATCGATCTGAATAAAACTAGTGGGGATATCAAACTTTTTATACATCCTATAATAGAATCCCCAGTTAAAAAGATTTAAATAAGGGACATGAGATGGTCTTTTTTTGTCCAGTCTTTGGCAAAATCTGTGTCTGTGGAACCGGACCTAAGTAACTAACCCTAGCCCACATTGAGAGTTAATGGGTTTAAACCACAGTCACACTTTCAGAGAAATTGATTTTGTCTAATCAAAGCAAGAAATGGTAATGTCTATCCTGAATAAATTATGATCAGTCCAGTTTACCTGGTGCAGCAGAAGAGGCAGACTCTCTGGCGTGTACTCCAGACCAAGGCAGCTCTCTAACTCTCTCTGTCCCACTTCACATGGAGAAACAAAAGGTAGGGCGTCTGCCACCTGGAGTCCTCCTCTCAGGACATGCTCTCGCTCCGCACGAAAGTACAGTACATCCTTAGGAACCGGTACAGAGCTTTAAGAACGTCCAAAGAGAATACAGTAGAATAGAAATTATTCCTAAGAAAGACCATGCATCACAATTCATGTCTGATATTCAAACTGCAGACAACTTTACTCACAGACCTCCACAAGTCTTCCCACATTCATACCTGCTGGCCCGGGAAGGAGTTTCCAAGGGAGATTCATTCTCCTCTATCTTTGTTCTGAGCGCTGACAGCTGGGCAGATAACTCTGCTTCCAATTGCACTATCTTGGCTGTGGAGGAGACTTTGTACACAACCATGGACATGGAAGTATGACCTAAAGACACTATGAGTAAGAAATGCAAAAAAGGTCCAGGGACACCAAAAATGTTGGTCTTACACATACATGGGGTAGTCAAACTACCTCTGAAGACAAATATTGCTGGTTTTGAGTTTATAATGTCCTATTTAGATTTGTCCAATTTCTGTAAAACCAAAACAAACGTCCCTTTATTTAAGATATTTGTTGGCTCCGTAAAACAAACTTGAAACAGGTTTCTCACCTACGCTTGTTGTCCAGACAAGTATCCATGGAGACAGGAGGGTCATACATGTCTATACATGCTCATGAGTAACATTAAACAACCTATACATACTTCTGGACTCTAGAGGGCAACAGAACTTCACAAACACCCCTCGATCCAATCCTGGACTGCTGACGGATTAAATCCGAGTTTTTGTGATAGACAATGACTGTCCAAAAATACAGTTCAGTATAAATTTGTAGTTATATTTATTTATCATGCTATTATATTTGTAAATTCTTCTGTAAAGTGAGTAAATTGCAATATTGTCTCAAATATTATTATAATATTTAAATTCATAACATTACCAGCACATAAAAATAACCTACAATGACAATGAAACCGTTCAATGAAATCCCAATGAATAACCTGCACTTAAAATTTTGAAAAAATTAATGAGCGCTTTGTGCAGGCAAGTGCATAATGCAGGAACAAGTGAAATCTTCTCTTTTTTCATGAGATATTTTTACACTATTGTACCTTTCAAATATTTAATTATTCAGTTATCAGCTCCAATAGCTAGATTGAAATAGCTCAACATGCTTACTTCTCATGGAAACAGGAAAATTGATTGGCTCTAACAGAGGATAGGGCAGCCAATAAGATATCGTCACAAGGTGCACTTCTACCAATAAGTGCACAATGACAAAAAGGTGTTATAATTCTTTTGTTACCAGCAGGAGATCCATAAAGTACTCTATTCCTATCCCAACAAGGCATTAAAATAGAAATGTTCAGTTAGAAAGGCAGTAAGATGTATTAGGATTTTATTAACAGAAAGACCCAGATTTCAAATTGGCATGCCTCTCAAGGATGTCTAAGGACAAAGACCAGATTAATGAAATCTAATAATGTACTTATAAGACAGCTCCCTCCCTTTGTTTTAGAACAAAGACCTTTAGGCAATTTCCTACATGAATCAAATAGATTTCTGCAGCCGCAGTTAGAAGGTTAAGAAAAAAACATACATTTTCTAGTGCTTCACAAAGCTTTATTTACATGCACTATTTCTGACAGATCAACAGTACATTACACCATCCAGAGTGGAAATACATAAGGAAATGTCAACAAACATCAAATATGGTTGTGATGCAAAATAGTGGATGGCCTGTTTGATTAATTAAATCATAAGCAGTCAGTTGGTGTTGCACAGGTGCTTCTAAAGAAATAAGAAAATCGTGAAAAACTTCATATATTCTAGATTCATTACACATGAAGTGACATATTTCAAGCCTTTTTTGTTTCAATCTTGATGTTTAAGGCTTACAGCGCATGGAAATAAAAAAATCAGTCTCTCAAAATATTACAATAAAGAATTTATAATACAGAAATCAGCTTCCATCTGCTGACAAGCTCCATTGGCCTGCCAACTCGCCTGACCTGAATCCCATAGAGAATACATGGGTTATTGTCACAAGGAAAATGAGACTCCAGACCCAACAATACAGACGAGCTAAAGGCCAATATCAAGGTAACCTGGGCTTCCATGACTCCTCAGTAGTGCCACAGGCTGATTGACTAAAACTCTTTTCAGATCGATACTTCTGTATTATAAATTATTTATTATAATATATTTAGATAGTGGAATTTTGATTTCAATAAGCTAAGATGTAATCATCAAACGTGAAACAAATTTTTTTAATATGTCAAAAAAAAAGCTTTAAATATGTCACTATGTGTAATGAAAATATGAAGGTCTCCTTTTTCAAATTAAATTACAGAATCGAATGAACTTGATCGACAGCAATTGAATGACACCATATTACTAATTATACTAAACAAAACTTGGATCAACATGAAACCAACCTGTAAATTATTGAACCATTCCAAAAAATACATATATTGAATTAAGACTTGCAATCATCAAAATTCATTGCAAATACCTTGTGTTGGTAGTGACGGGAGGTAGCTATAAATCATTCATAAAATCCTAAATATTTGTACATAATACCATGGAACAGCCATAAAGCCTTTAAAATGTATGTTGGCTGAAGATTTCAGTGATTTCGTTCACTTAATCTTATTAAATGAGGGGAATCAGCGTTTCTTGGGGAAATAATTAAAATCGTATTGCTTCAGGATCTTTATGGAATGTTCTCTTCAATAATATGATAGTTCAGGCTTTGCCTAGATGTCAATATTTAGCATGAGTACATGATTAACCAATGTTAAAAGTATTTTGTAAGCTTCTTTCAAAGATCAGAATAAGTACAAATACACTGTAGAGCCATACTCATCGGATGTGATAATATACTGGTTAACCTTTAGGTCGACCCTTTTTAGTTGACCCTTTTGTTCTTACAAATCATATTGGAAAAACACAATTTAAACCCAAGGTTATCTTTTGTGACGGTTGTTCCGCATTCTAATTTATCACTTATTTCTACTTAAGCATCGGCTAAACAAAGTAAATTTTTCAATTTTTGCATTTATTGGATTTCTTGGACGTGGAAAAGATTTGGCAATATTCAAGATGTTTTTGTTCTGTTTCCATTCCAATTTACAAGCAATCTAAATATTATGGTACCATGAAACAGCCACTCCTTCCTACTGCTCTAAGGACTAACATTCATCCAACTCATGGATCTTTCATAAAGCAGTGCTGATGGAGCCTCGGTCCCCTCACCCCCAACTAATACTGTTTTTCATTGAGCATACAAAAGGAAAAACAGAAACACTCATACTCAGATATGCTTAATTGAATACAGGCCAGTGACGCCATGTTATAGTGCAGTCTGTGACATTGCAACTTTAGAAGCAGAAACGTCTCATCCTTTTTCATAACACATACTATTTAGGGTTTTACAGTTTATCACAGGGGTATTGAATACCAAAATCACAATAATACATTAACAACCAAAAAACATTCCACAGTACAGTTGACAACATGTGGGTCACTTTGCATTTGATAAAAATTCAACATTTCTAAACAAAATGTTTCATGATAAAGGAGTGTGAAATGGTGCAAATATGCATGGCGCTTAAAAAACTCATGTTATATTTTTCCCTCTTTGCTTAGTCCATTTTCATTTCCTGAGAACATACAAGCATGAAAAGCAAAATCAAGCATCATCTACAAAATAATGGCAACATTCTCTGGAGCTTGTTTAAATGTAAACAGGCAGTCAACCACACTGGACTGACAAATGGTTTGGCAAAATATTGTACATACATATGGTTAAGAAAATTTGACATGGGAAGCATGGTAAAAAAAGTTAACACATTTTTGTATCAGCAACAATGTTTTTAATCCAATCTGTTAATGCCAATAAATCGCACATTTGTCCGAAAACCAACATAATTTGACAGACCATAAAATACTTGACAATGTGAAATAATGTTGAAAGTTGGGATAATAATAATTCAAATAAATCCACTTCATGTCATTTACACACATACATGGGGTGGTCGATGTTTACGCATGAAATATTTTTTTAAATGGAATACCAAAATGACCTACTGGTATGATACTAAATCTCAATATTGTAAACAATCTGTAATGATGAATTTCTCTAACTGCTTCATACATTTTATCCTTGAATTTGTAATCCCGATGACAATCAGAAGTGTATAATTTCAAATAATAGTGCCAATCTTATTTAGATTTTATTGGCTTGTGGAAATTAAATGAAACAAGGCTTTTTGTGAGTTATTTTTTGCTGATTTTCCTCCCTTCCCAATTCACTCTAATCCTGCCTTGTCTGCAACTCCTCAACCCCTTGTAACCAGGGAGCCCCCAATCGAGTGCTCAGGTGTGACTCTGCATGGTAGGAGGGGGCCCACAAATCAAATTCTGCTTAGGGCCCCCAAAAGGCTCAGGCCGGCACTGCTTGTAAGATACAGATCAGGAACAAATCCAACCAGGTGTTGCCCGAGCCGCCAATTCATTTTGCACTGTTCACTCAACACGGAAGCCTTTAGTAGGATCATGCACGGAATGATTACGTTCACCGACTACACTTCCACGACTGAATTTACAGGCGCCCGATCTGAACATAAGTAGTCGCTGGACGTGGCAGGATAGATAATCTGATTTAGTTTTTGTAATTTTCAGCTAATAGGTGTCACACCAAAATAAAGTAAAAAGGGTGCTAATTTGAAAAGGGCATAAAAAGGACTTCAATTCATAATGAAAAACTCCCCCTATAATCACATCATGATTACAAAAGGAGTCTCAAACTACAATGGTTTCCAGATAATAGCAAGTTTTAATTTCACAATATTGCGTTACACTATTCCAAGATAATCATTTTCCACAAGGTATGTAATTCAAACATTTTTTAAGCTTGAAAGGTCTTGAAATTAACTTTTTTTTTTCTTTAGTAACATTAGAAATGTCTGAGCCAGTCACATTTTAGGATGCTTTTCATGTTCAGTTAAAACATTTTTATATAAAAATGTAGTCGTTGTATGAGTTCAGATAATGTAAAAGTATTTCCTTAACCATACAATAAAGACTTCTCATAACTAAAAATTGTTTATTTTGACACATTGAAATCAGAAAAACCTCTGGCACATCAACCCCTACATATATGTAGGACAAATACACCAATCAGACATAACATTATGACCAATGACAGGTGAAATAAATAACACTGATAATGTCATTATCGCGGCACCTGTCAGTGGGTGGGATATATTAGGCAACAAGTGAACATTTTGTCCTCCGATTTGATTTGTTAAAAACTGGAAAACTGGGCAAGCGTAAGGATTTGACAGACTTCTACAATGCCCAGATTGTGATGGCTAGACTACTGGGTCAGAGCATCTCCAAAACTGCAGCTCTTGTGGGGTGTTCCTGGTCTGAAGTGGTCAGTACCTATCAAGAGTGGTCCAAGGAAGGAAAAGCAGTGAACCGGTGACAGGGTCATGGGTGGCCAAGGCTAGTTGATGCACGTGGGAAGCGAAAGCTGGCCCGTGAGGTCCAATCGAACAGACTAGCTACTGTAGCTCAAATTGCTGAAACAGTTAATGCCAGTTCTGACAGAAAGGTGCCAGAACATACAGTGCATCACAGGTTTTTGCATATGGGGCTGCATAGCCGCAGACCCGTCAGGGTGCCCATGCTGACCCATCCACCTCTGAATGCGCCTACAATGGGCATGTGACCATCAGAACTGGACCACGGAGCAATGGAAGAAGGTGGCCTGGACTGATAAATCACATTCTCTTACAGTACGTGGATGCCCAGGTGTGTGTGCATCACTTACTTGGGGAACACATGGCATCGGAATGCACTATGGGAAGAAGGCAAGCTGGCAGAGGCAGTGTGATGCTTTGGGCAATGTTTTGCTGGGAAACCTTGGGTCCTGCCATTTATGTGGATGTTACCTTGACACGTACCATCTACCTAAGCATTGTTGCAGACAAACCTTTTCATGGACACGGTGTTCCCTAATGGCATTGGCCTCTTTCAACAGGATAATGCGCCCTGCCACAAAGCAAAAATGGTTCAGGAATGGATGGAGAAACACAAGAACAAGTTCAAGGTGTTGATTTGGCCTCCAAATTCCCCAGATCTCAATCCAATCAAGCATCTGTGGGACAAACAAGTCCGATCCATGGAGGCACCACCTCGCTCTTTACAGGACTTAAAGGATCTGCTGCTAACGTCTTGATGCCAGATACCACAGCACACCTTCAGAGGTCTAGTGCCTCGACTATCAGGGCTGTTTTGGTGGAAAAAAGGGGACCTACACAACATTAGGCATAATGTTATGGCTGTTTGATGTATAAGCTGCCCTACAACAGTTCACTTTTTTGTCTGTGTAATTAATTATGCAATAAATTGCATTGGAAATGCCTTATTTATGCAGTAACCGTTATAGTAAACTTTTATTCACACAATAACATGGATCTCTACCTCAGACTTGGTGAAAAAAACATGCAGTTTATTAGGCTAGCAATGATAGGCATTTCACAGAGTGATGAAAGTGCTTGAATGAGTTTGAGGCTTCTATCCAATACAATATCAAGGGTCTTATTCTGGTGACATGGTGGTCAATGCATGGCTGCAGTTTCACAAATAACAATCTTGCATAATAATCTCACCATGTAAACTAGTCTACCCACAACGTATTTGCAAGCTGTTGGCTAGAGTGCACGTGCCATTATCAGAGTGGGCCCAATTGCTATTTACAAAACGATAGATGTTGAAATGTGATGGCAACTTTTATTTTGTATTCAGCACATGAAAACTTGAGAAAAGAATTAGCTTATATTTGTCATATAGACATGCACCGTTATCTGCAACAAGGCAGTTTGGTGGAAATACCATGGCTGGCAAAGTGTGCCTTTTCTTTATGAAGATTTAGAATATTAACTTGAAAATTAGTCACAAATTGGATGGAAACCAAGCTAGTGCTTAAAATTCACCACATAAGGATAAATCCCTGAGACTTAAAATATTTATATCACATTTTACCTTACATTTACATCTAATAATCCACTGATAATACATATGGATATTTTCCAAACACCCAACACAGGCTACACAAACCTATACACTCCTTGGTTTGAATTCACAAAGGATCTTAAAATAGGGGTTGCTAATCTAAATTCGGGTTAGCCTTTAAATCATCATAATGAAGAGAGCATTTACTTAGAAATGGTGGGTTTGTGAATGGCGGCTCTGAAATGTCTCAATCTTTGTATTTTGCTATACAGTTCCACTCTGGGCCCTAGCCACTTCAGAAATAGAGCACCAAGTGCAGAATAAAAGAAACATGAAATGTAACACTTTAGAGTTAGCCCTGCTTCACCACTATATACGAGTCACGAGAGCCCAGTTGCAATAATCACTTTTTATACTGGTGAGAGTAAGTCTGTTCTGTTCAAAGTCAGTCAATTTATCAAGCACACGGAAATTCCATTGATTTGACACGAAACTGACCCCAACCCAGTTCTATGACCGGGCAATAGGAAAAATTCAAGCTAGCTTGGAACCCAGCTTTGGGAAGATGTTTTTTTGGAGCTGGCAAATCCCACAGCTGTACTTATCTTATTAGCATTCTGAGGAGCAGAGAGCAGGGATACGGAATCAAAGCTGAAGTCAAGGCTGTCAGCGTCCATCAGCTCACTTATGTCACAGTCCACGCTGCTGTTGAAAACGTCCAGGTCGAGGTCGGCGGGAATTGGAGGAATCGGAAAGCGGTTCTGAGCTGTTAATTGCAACGGGCTTCCAGAAGAGCCTTTGTTGGCAGCGGAGCCGGCAAGCTGCATAGAAGAATTTTGACTAGAAGATGGTAGCTGCTTGAGGAGCTGTTCCGCCTGTTGGTCCAAGTCTTTACTGGAGCACAATACATCACCACTAGGTTTCGACAAGCCAGCCTGGGCCCTCCAACCGGCTGCTGAGGAAGTCTGGGAATTTGGACTAGCAGAAGCCTCCCGGTTTGCTGACACCATAGGGTCTTTGCGGAGCATCAAGGCGTTCCGCCGAGAATTCTGGGACAAAGAGACCGAAGCGCTAGCTTGAGACATCAGCGGGTCCGAGTGGGTCAGCATGACATCGCTGACATGGCTGCCATGAGTGTCCAGGTTAAGCAGGTCCTGCAGGGTGTGGTGGTGGTTGAATCGAGAGGGCAGGCAGGAAAAGGAGGCTGGATGGTTCTCCTGGATGGTCTGCATGGGGGACTGGCGCAGGGAAGTCACTGAGGAGGACGGAGGACTGAGCTGGAAGATGGAGCTCAAAGGGCCGTAGCTGCCGGAGGACGGAACACCCAGGCTGCTGTTACTTCCTGAACAGCTAAAGGTAAACACTGAGCTCCCAGTCTGACTGGCTCCTGCGCTCTCCACATCCTGCCCTGAGGGCTGCTGGGACGATGTCATGCTGATGTTGTCCAGAAGGTCGCCCATCAGGTCATCAGGTAGCCCATCATTGAGGTTCATGGTGAGAGCTAAGTCAGCCAGGCCGAGGGGGCCGGTGGAGGGTGACAAACTGCTGGGGCTGGAGTAGAGCATGGGGGAGAGGGGAGAGATAGAGTGGTCATCCAGAACTTCATCCAGCTCTGGGTTGGCCAGGATAGGGGAGAGACGCCCGCTGACCGTGCTGGCATTGGAGTTGGTGCGAGACCGGAAGTCTGTCCAGGTGTCAAGTTCGTCGCTGCTGCGTGACGTGGGGCTTCCTGTCCACTTGGACACACTAGATGATAGGGATAAACTCTCAGAGCTGCTGTCCTGGACGGCCTGTAGCCCCAGTGCTGCCTTCTTCTTTGCTGCGCGGCCTCGAGCACCTTTGATGAGCTTGTTGCTATTGTCCATGGAAACAGCCCGTCGTCTTGGAGCTTTGCCGCCTTTGCCACCATCGGGATTGACCATCCACCAAGAACTCTTACCTGTTCCTTCATTCTGCACCCGCATGAAACGACTGTGGAGAGACAAATTGTGTCGGATGGAGTTCTGGAGATGGAGAGGAGAAGGTTGGTTAGATTCAAGATACTTCAGAAACATTGTTTCAGTGAAATTACAGTTACAACAACACTAATGTAAATTATGAAATTATGAAATTAATTCTGAACAAAGGCCTGAACTTGGATAACACACTGCACTTTTACAATGTGTGTTTCCAATTTCCTGACAGATACAGTATTCCAGTGCAGTTGTGACCTATTTTCTGTCTGCTGCTGTATAAGGTCTAACAGATTTCCCTGGAGATATTCTCAACCATGTATCTTCTAAATTAAAGAGCTGGATTCTGTCTGTACATTCAGGCTCCACAAACAGAGTACTGCCGCAGAGCAAAGCAGTGGACGGGGAGGAACTGCAGTATGTCATTTCTAGCTCTGCAGCACAAACGCTTAAAAATGATCTATTTCCCTGTCAACTACCAGATACGAAATATAGAAATAATTACACCTGAACAGGCCTAAATAGGAAGTCCAATTCTATTCCTTCTAGTTCTATGCATATCATCCTATCAGATAAAAGATGGATACCCATTATTATTTGTGTAATATTTTCCAATAGAATTCAATAAAATCCCTGCTTTTGAACAGTCTTGCGGTCATTGTTTGGCCATGCATCTGAGTACCTCTGCCATTCTGCCCAGCAACAGCTGCTCATATCTTAAAGCTAAACCACTTAGTTTCCAAGATCCAAAAATACTTCTGCCTCACTTTCACAGAAAAAAAACATCTGTCAAATGTGTGACGTCAGTTTACTGTCAATGCCCCATGCTTTACATGTTTACATTTTATTTTTTTCTCTCACTATTTTCCTCCATTGTTATTAAAATGTTTTGCAGGTGTAATATAATTCAAACACACACAAACGTCACCATGCACTTCTATAGCAGGAAGGGAATGGTATAGAGACATTTGTTGTGAATGGGCAATCTCCTATTGTGTCAACTAATTTTCTGATCCAGGAAAATGGAATAAACATTTATGTAAACTCCTATGTAGTTCAGCTTTAAAACATTTTAAATGAAGATGCATGTACAGTTCACAGGTAAAAGTAACCTTCCTTGCAAAGCATAAACTCGGTCCATGCTACGGGTCAGTGGGCTGCTCTGTCTCTAGATATTTTCCAATGGGTCAATAGTTTCAAATGTCCCGAAAAACCTTTTCCCAGTAAAAGCACTTTGAATGATTAAACCAACCAGTGAAACACTTTCATCATCACATCAGTCAGTAGTGAAACATGCTTCTCTTTATAAACATGACTTATCATTAGTTATTTTAGTTGACTAGTGTTTCAAGAGTCATAGATTGTACTAATGTCACAGCGCTTTTCTCTGGCACCGCAAAGCATTTTTTGCCCTAACTTAGGTGAAAGACGTGTTCTTCACTAATGACATTTTCATAATTACATTGACTAAACTATGAAGAGACATAAACAATCAATTAATACATGGACTTGCATTGTCTTGTGACTGAAATTTGCTTAGTATAGGTTGTTGGTATTGTTGCAGACTTTGAGTATTTAGGAAGCTAGTCTGAACTCACATTACATCAACACGCTATAGAATTGTGCACATAAGTTTGCATACCTGGGCAGAAATTCTGAAATTTCAGCAATGATATTGACAAAATAACTGTTTCTGCATAAAATCTGACTGTTCTGTAAGGATAGTGATCATATAAAGCCATTAATTATCACAGTTGTTAGGCTCATTTGTTAACCATACTGATAACATTAATAAAAAGTAATATCACAGTATTTTCCACTGTCTGGACGATAACAAAATAATTTCACAAAATATATTGTATGGAACTACCACCATTTTAAAGGATGAGCCTCACTGTAGGCTGCCATCATCAGAATGTATCTGTCCAGCTATTGATCAATGACCTGTCTCTGGGTGATGCACTGTTAACACTATCATTGCTGGCACCAATAATGAATACAGAACTTTGAGTATCTGCAGATAGAGTACCACTGCACTGTAACTTTTTCGAAAAATACAAAGAAAATACAAAAACAATACTTTTGGACTAGTAAATGTTAGGAACTAGCATATTGGATCCATCGGAAGTTACATAGTGCAGCTTTAAATTCCAAGACTACAATAATTTTGTGGAAATTCAAAAGCAATTTAAAGTGGAAAAGTGGCTGTGTACTGGACAAATAATTGACATAAGAGCAAATCAAATATGGGCATGTGGCAAAGTGACAATTTTCTATCAGTTTTCAGTTACAAAGACAATTCCATGTGAATTGCAGGTGTAGCCTAGTTGTATTTGTCACCTTTTCACAAGTGACAGTTGGTGAAATTAATGTTACTGCCTCCCTCCCTTGTGGCATTGTTAGTAGATTGGTTATTTGGACACCAAAGATCGAATTAAAAATAAAATCTACAGCAGAACAACCGTTTTTTCAATTTTAACTAAATCTAAGCAAACCTTGATATGAAGGGTAGAAAATTAAATATTGTTTATATTCTCAATTAGCCTTGTGTTAGCTAGCTAGCATTAGCTTATCCGTTAGTGTTAGCCAATGTTAGCTACCCTACTTAAAGTTGCCATTTGTAAGTTTGCCACTATAAAATGCACATAAAATTAAATTACAGATCAAAAGGTATTGGGGGAAGCTCATATTATGAATGTTGTATTTTACAAATGGTGTATTATTGTCAGCGTATACAGCACAGGTTGTTCTGTGCTGTCCAGTGGCCATGGCCACCCAATACAATCACTGGCCCCCTCACTGGCTTCAAATTATATATACACTGTGTGCACAATTATTAAGCAAGTTGAATTCTTGAGGATTAATTATTAGTGAACAACTACAGTGCTCTCAGGCAATCCAAAATGTAAATACACCTCAAACCTGAATATTTTATAAAGTAAAAGTGAGGTCTTGGCTTTCTTTGGAGAATATCTGTGTGCACAATTGTTGGGCAACTATAGTGTGCAGAATAATTATGCAACTAAATGAAAAACAAAAAGCTTCCCATCTCACTTGTTGATTTTCATTTGTTAAAGTGAGAATAATAAACTACTCGAATTTTACAAATAAACCTATCTGACATTTCAAAACAAATGACCAATATAGCCACCTTTCTTTTTAATAACAGTCATAAGCCTCATAAGGTAAAGGGAGTTAATATCTTAACAGTAACATATAAAACAATTAGAAAGAGTAAAAGGAAATAGCAATCATGGTCACCGGTAAGCTATGAAGTCCTTTTAACTGATCAATATGGTCTTAAGTAGGGACTTCCAAAACTTGTGAACTCAGAGTTACTCAGAAAAAGTACTTTCACTAAGTACTTTGTCCACCTCTGTTTAGCAGGTATGTGATCCACCTCTATATCAAACCAAGCTTTATCATGGTATTGTCCAGTAGCTCATGTTTACGCTACGATGTGTTTAAAAGTGGGGCTCAGGTGGGGGCCAGCACTCAGTAGCTCTCTTGGTGGATAGTTAGCAACCTTCGAAAGATGCAACATTAAGACTTAAAGGTTAGATAAAAAGAAAAAATAACTCACCAGGCTATAAGCAAGGTCTTGGACTATCTAGTTAGTTTGCTGTATATCAGTCCTTTAAAGGCTGTTGTCCTACCTGATGCAGAAGTCATGTTTCGCTCTCTCGTTCTCCTCAAGCAACAAATTTGCTCACAAAAAAATCTCATTTGCAGAGTTTTTGTAGGGAGATGGGTGGGGGAGGCAAAGAGATATAACCCCTTACTATAACAGGCTTTTTACCACTACAATAGATTTCAGGATCATTTTTGAGTCTGCTCGAGCCGAGCCGAGCTTGGGACAAGACAATTGAAGTGTGTAAACATGCGGGTCTCTCTCAAATTCAGCCATAACCTTATGACCATCTGCCTAATATTGTGTAGGTCCCGCTTTTGCCGCCAAAATTGTAGCCCCATATGCAATAAACTGGAATGCGCTGTGTTCTGACACCTTTCTATCAGATCCAGCATTCACTTTTTCAGCATTTTGCTTGCCCATTTCTCCTGCTTCTTCATTTTGTCCTCAAAGTGGATCTGTTATAAGCAGGAAAAATGGGCAAGTGTAAGGATTTGTGTGACTTTGAGAAGGGCCAAATTGTGATGGCTAGACGACTGGGTCAGAGCATTTCCAAAACTGCAGCTCTTGTGGGGTGTTCCTGGTCTGCAGTGGTCAGTGCCTATTAAAAGTGATCTAAGGCACATTGATGCATGTTGGGAGCGAAGGCTGGCCAGTGTGGTTTAATCCAACAGATGAGCTACTGTACCTCAAATTGTTGAAAAGGTTAATGCTGTTTCTGATAGGTGTCAGACTCAGACCACGGTGCATTGCAGTTTGTCGCGTATGGGGCTGCTGTTTTTGGTGGCAAAAGGGAGACCTACACAACATTAGGCAGGTGGTCATAATGTTATGGCTGATCGGTGTGTATCAATCTGTCCATTTCAGAATGCTATTCTCCTGACGACCCACAATCTCAATGATGTTCTATACCAATGGTCTTTTTCTGGATGAGTAGCTATAGCTCTCCGGCCTAGTTGGACAGCAGGATGGACTGCGGGGAATGCACTGCGCCTCGAATCTAGGATGCGTGGCAACTTCAAATGATTGTAAAGGGAAGACCTATGTTATACATTTGAACTCTGACTGCATGCTTGCTCTTCAGCCAAAATATTCATGGTTTTGCCATGGCAGTGTACATTCACATTCAGCAGTGGCATATAACCTCTGTAATATAGTGGTGCAGGAATCGCGAGGTTGTTGACCTTTACAAGTCTGCCAATCAATGAAATTTATTTTATAAAGCCCTTTTTACAACAGTAGTTGTCACAAAGTGCTTTGACAGATTCCCAGCCTAAAATTCCCAATGGTTATAAACATAGACCGTATATATCACTGGACGTAACATGTGTGACACCACCCCGTGGTTTGTGAATATTGGGATGCTAATGTTGGCTATCCGGACATTTGCCTTGTAAGCCAGGTCACCGATAAGAAACATAAATTGGACTGTTTTGGTGCATATAATAATGCAAGTCCTCAAGGGGTATTTTTTGTGCTCAGTTAGGACTGTGAACTGAGATTCTAAAGCCTTAAGTCCACTCAGATTGCATTTGAAAGCTTTCCTTGATGTTGAAACTTTCACAGTGACGACTCAGTAAAAGCAATTTCTTTGTTGGAAATTTATGAATTTGAAATCAGGCTCTCTGGTGAATAGAAGGCATAGGGGTGTGGGGTCTTAGCCCGGTGGTAAAATGTCCAGTTCCATGCACATACAGTATGCACTACCCAAATGGATACCAGGGTTAAATAGACATCTCTACCCTCCACTAAGGTCTCCCTACTAGAGTACTTGGTATCGGGCTCAATATTGGGCCTAAGTACTCGTACTTGTGAAAAAGGCCTGATATTCCAAGCCGATACTTCCTCCACATTTAAGAGCGTTATGCAGCACAACACTTTACAGATTAGCCATAGATGGCCATAGTTGCAATAAGTGCCAGAGAGGGAAAAGTATACTACTGTACAAGGCGGTATATGCTGTAGATAGGAAACAGTTGTATTGCTCAACCATGTAACGATTGGAACAACAACACCAACGAACTGGTAAATCTGATTCACGTAAATGTTTCAATGTAAATGTAGCTGTATTCCAGCACTATGCATATATTTCATATTGATGATAACGACAGTCTACTTCCTCCTTCAGAGACCAGCTTATAATGCTCAACAACTCTATTTATTGTTTTTTATAAAAAACACTGTAAAATCACAACTCTATTTTCCTCATAGCAATTCTCCAGTAGAGTTCAAATGGCAAAATACAAAATCGCTTTTCTCATTGCTATTTCCATGCAGCCTAATATTTGTAAAATTATAGATGCATATTAGAATCCTCAAGGAAATTTGCACATTTAAGTACAGGACCGAACGAAGGCTGCAAGTAATTAAATATCACTGCATACATAATTCTGTGTTGCATGAATTAATAATACACCTTTGAGAAGGTAAGACTAATGTCGGTAGTTTGCAACAGTTCTGGGTGAACAAAAGAGTGGAAGTTCTGACATACTAACGTTAAGAAATATAACTTACAGGAAATACGATGTAGCCTATTTATATTTTGTTCAAGAGATTACAGTGATAGTACAGCTATAATTGTGTACCGATTATAATAAAACAATCAAATACCTTAATAGAATATTATATGATTAGGTCAATATCCTTGTTTGGAGTAAGTCACTTCAAACAGACATTCTCATCTTACACAAAAACATCTTCAATGTTTAGTGCAAATGTAAACACAAACATGTGGCTATTGCATTCGCTTCCACAAATGTGTTTCTCTCATTTTGGCTAATTTGGGAAGGAGTCGTAAACTATTGACATTTGTAATAAATATTACACATTCTTGACCTGCAATGTAAATTATGTTTTTCTGGATGTAGGTACATTTACTTTTCTATACTTGAATTGGCTTACAACAGCTAAGAAATAGTACATTTTAGCTTGATAAATGTGACGTTTGGCATAGTTATTACGAGTACTTTTATCTCTACTTGTATCGTCAAGTACCCAAAATTAAATACTCTGTACTTTACTTGTACTCATTCCATAAACAGTGGTATCAGCCCATCCCTAAACCCTACCATTTCAACTGTAAATGAAAGCTTGAAATAATAATTTATTATAATAATACGAAAAGTATCTACTGTTTACGTCAAAATTTCAGGGTGTTCCAGCTCATAAACACCTTACAACATGGTCTGAAAGAAATTTGTGCAGCCTGCAGATTGATCAGCATTCCTTCCCTTTGTGTGAGTAAAAAACACACACCTCTAACAGGATATACAACAATAGGTGTGTTTTTTCAAACCTAGACAATTAGGGCTTGCTGGATATTTGTTCTGGCCATATATAAATTAGGTTCAACAATTTAAATTGAATGAAATGTAAATGGGCTGAGAAACAAAACTTGAATTTATTCTGCAGATTTTCCAAACACTGTTGTGACACTGAAAAATGAAACATGTTAAACTGCATTCCTCTTCGAGAAGTGCAAAATATATTCTATAGAACCAACATGCCTGGGAATCAATCAACAATGGCATTTAAATTGAAAGCTGCGATATCTGACAAAATGGAATCGTATTGGCCTTTGCATTTTGCAGAAGCGAACAATATAAGTACATTGTGGTCTCTACATGAAGTGAAAGAGTTAAAATGCAATGACAGAGCTAAAACACACCCACTGTATGGCCCCCTTCCCCCACTCTGCCATCCCACAGCCGCAGTGCTGCTGTCTGTGAGCAAAGCCTGTCTGTGAACAGACCGACGAACCGACAGACTGAAGGACACTGGAGCTATGCCAGGCTACACAAAGCAATGCAGATCCAGAGCAAAACAGCAGCATGGCTCTCCCTCTCCTTAATACACCTCTCGTTTCTCACCCCTCTCCTCCCTCCCATCTCTCCCACAGACATCCCCCACTCCCATCTCCCTCTCACTGCTACACATTGACCTACATAGTTTCCAGTCAGCTGATTGAATCTTGTGCTCAGGCCATGAGCCAATACAAAAATGGAGGTATGGAGAAAAGCAGCCAATGGTAAGCTCCAATTGATTTAAAAAGAGCTGTGGTAACTACACACAGACAACTGCATCAGACAAAGTGTGTTACTCATCTAACAACCTAGCCTAATTTATTAAATGATTTCTCCAAAAACTAGACTTCCAAACAGGATTTTGGGGTTCATAAATGGAGAATGTGCAATAAGAATAAAGCTTCAAGTTATAAATGAAAACAGGTTGGGTTGATTGCAAGGGTAAGCTACTAAAGGGATGTTTTGGATTTAGCAAGCTCATTTTTCACATTTATTGTTAAAGCATCATTAAGAGTTTTTTTGTTGAAAGTTCAATTTCTGATATTTGTTTGTCTAGTTTCACGCACAAGCAATACTTAAGTAAATGGACAGGTATTCTAAACCATAAATTCTAAACACAAAGGTTTTCAGAGGCATTTAAAAAAAAGATAAGATTTGAGTTTGCAAATATTTAGCATTTGTAGGTACTAACTACTTCAGCCATGTAACGTGGACAGTGTTGTTCTGCTTATTGACAAAATTGAGTAAATGTTTGCTTATTACTGCCATAGCTACTGAGATTTGCATGTTTTTCTAATCCGCTAAACCACACTGTTAATGTAACACAGTTAAAATAGCTAGGTTTTCTTCAGATGGACAACTAGCGACCTTTGCTGAAAAAAATGACACTTTTCTGTGGAGAAAGTTTAAGAACACATTTGTTTATGTCTGCCCAATGACTTATTGCTTGTGCCTGAAAATAGACAGTCAAAAGAATCTCTCTAAAAGCAAGGGCATGGATGATGCTTTAACACTAATTGTGGTAAATTTGGTCAAGCATGCTAAAAACTGAAATAATAATATAAAGCATTATTAAATACTGATTGCATGCACAATACAGTATGTAAAGAAAATCTTTATTGTTAAAATGCAAGCTGGAAAAACTACTGTACAATTTGTCAATGTCACAATTAGCCTAGCTTAGCTCTCTTCATGCACAAGGGACATGACGTAAGAGACTAAGCTTCCTCCACTCAGGCCCTACTTCACAGATGGACAGCCTAAATCTTATATTGCAGAATGCCACATTTTTCCATTAATCCTGACTAATAACTGACTGCTGTGGTCAGCAGTTGATATGCTAAATCCCTTCTTAATGTACAGACTTCAAATGACAATTGGAGTAGTTTTACCATACACCTTATTTACAGAAAATCAGTACACTACTGTTCCAACACAATAACAGCATTGTTACAGAATCTAAGAATATTGTCACTTCTAGTACAAGTATTGTCTCAAGGATGTTCATCTAAATCGATTGCTGATTGCAAAGTGTGTTTTGCCCAATTCTGCCAGTAGCAACACATTTACCATGTACCTAACGTTTCTCGGTTTGAAAATGTAGAATCATTTTGGCCTGGCAGTACAATTACAGGCAATGTGATTGTAAGTCCTACACATTCCAGTCTAACAACTTTAGCCCATAGATCAAAGTATTTGTTTCAACAAAGCAACTGTGATAGACGCTGAGAGTTAGCACTGTGTATTTACCTATTTATTAATACGAAGCATGTTTTGTTAGTTAGTAAATGCCATAAGTTTGCCAGCTGTCACGTTTCAGCCGGGATGTCCGTATTAGCTGGGACGTCCCGTATTTTGTGCTAAATTGGTTTGTCCTGTATGGGGCCGCCCTTGCCTGGTATATTCATCCAATCGCAGTAAAATTAAGGCAGCTACGTGAAGAACAATATATAAAAACACAAAAACCTAGATATTGTGAATTTATTAGACAAATTTATTGCATTTGCTTTTCACCTAAATAATGTCAGGTTGACACTGTTCTAAACTTTATTGAGCTTTTTGTGCTTTTATCATGAGAAACAGAGTGCACCGTTCTCGTGCCACTCAATCTGGTCAGGGCTGAAAGTGATGCTGCTCACGTCAATGTTCATCACACTTCGGAGTCAGACTAGGCTTTTCACCCGATAGCTAAGCTACATGTACTAACTAGCTAACTACTGCTGTGGCTGGTAAGTTATATTGTGTAGTAGATGACAAAATTAGACAGGAAAGGTAAATATTGCACTAAGGAATTTGTGTTTATTACGGTAGGCGGGTGATGCGCAATAACTTGCAAACAAGTTGTACCAGTATCAAAGTACTTAATCTACTGACAGTTGCCTCTCACAAGGAAGGAAAAAGGAGTGGCAGTGTTCTAGGTAGCTAACGTTTTCTTAATGCAATGTTTATTTCAAATAGGATGGCAGTGTAACATAATTATATGACTTGTATAGACTAAATTAAAAAGTCTACTTGCTGGACCAATGACACTGCTGAATGCACTCAGTACTTGACAGAATTTATCAACATAATGTAGCTAATGTCAGGCTGACTGAAGCAATTTCCTTTATTCCATTTTTCATTGAAACTATGACATAAACCCCTAGTAAAACAGTCCTTGGGGATTTTCTACAATAACAGCATCCTATATTTTAAAACGGTTTTAGGAAGCTATTTTAAAGTAACCTGTTTTGGCTTTTCTCATACGATTTACATAGAAACGAATCCAGTAATATTTTCAGGTAAAATTAACATACATGATTATGATATGGTTGATATGGTTCCAAATGATGATTAGAAAATCCAAAATAACTAGGTAGAGCAACTATGGGGATAAATCTACATGTTTTTTAAAGAGAAAAACAAACAATTATATCAAAACTAAGTTAACACTTTATCAATGTTAATACAAAAATTTTACACAGACTTATTTAAAGAACAACCATGAAATATTTTATAATTGTACACTGCTCAAATTAGGTGCATTCTAATGCTCAATTGTAATTATTTGTTATGTAAATTGAATACACAATATTATATACACTCATGATTATTATATACAGGATTATTAGGAACACCCTTTCAATTTCTCCTTAATGCAATGATCTACTCAACCAATCACATGGCAGTTGCTTCACTGCATTTAAGGGTGTGGTCCTGGTCAAGACAATCTTCTGAACTCTAAACTGAATGTCAGAATGGGAAAGAAAGGTGATTTAAGCAATTTTGAGCGTGGCATGGTTGTTGGTGCCAAGCGGGCCGGTATTGTGAGTATTTCACAATCTGCTCAGTTACTGGGATTTTCACGCACAACCATTTCTAGGGTTTACAAAGAATGGTGTGAAAAGGGAAAAACATCCAGTATGCGCGGCAGTCCTGTGGGCAAAAATGCCTTGTTGATGCTAGAGGTCAGAGGAGAATGAGCCGACTGCTTCAAGCTGATAGAAGGGCAACTTTGACTGAAATAACCACTCGTTACAACCGAGGTATGCAGCAAAGGATTTGTGAAGCCACAACACGCAAAACCTTGAGGCGGATGGGCTAAAACAGCAGAAGACCCCACCAGGTACCACTCATCTCCACTACAAATAGGAAAAAGAGGCTACAATTTGCAAGAGCACACCAAAATTGGACAGTTGAAAACTGTAAAAATGTTGCCTGGTCTGATGAGTCTCGATTTCTGTTGAGACATTCAGATGGTAGAGTCAGAATTTGGCGTAAACAGAATGAGAACATGGATCCATCATGCCTTTTTACCACTGTGCAGCCTGGTGGTGGTGGTGTAATGGTTTGGGGGATGTTTTCTTGGCACACTTTAGGCCCCTTAGTGCCAATTGGGCATCGTTTAAATGCCATGGCCTACCTGAGCATTGTTTCTGACCATGTCCATCCCTTTATGGCCACCATGTACCCATCCCGACGGCTACTTCCAGCAGGATAATGCACCATGTCACAAAGCTCAAATAATTTCAAATTGGTTTCTTGAACATGACAATGAGTTCACTGTACTAAAATGGCCCCCACAGTCACCAGATCTCAACCCAATAGAGCATCTTTGGGATGTGGTGGAACGGGAGCTTCGTGCCCTGGATGTGCATCCCACAAATTTCCATCAACTGCAAGATGCTATCCTATCAATATGGGCCAACATTTCTAAAGAATGCTTTCAGCACCTTGTTGAATCAATGCCACATAGAATTAAGGCAGTTCTGAAGGTAAAAGGGGTGAAACACAGTATTAGTATGGTGTTCCTAATAATCCTTTAGGTGAGTGTATTTTCTACATTGACTTAATATAGCCTACTGTGGTAGCGAATGAGCACTTGCAGTGTGAAAATGATAAACAGTATAAATGAGGTAAAAACAGAGCTGTGTCATGTGACCACCACCATGCATGTTTGAGAACATAAGGTAAAATTGCATTCATACATAACACACACTGATTTTTTGCCAAAAAAGAAAAAGTCACCAATATTTGATTAATTTGTTTAGCTCAATCGATGTATGATTGATTCTACGAGCTCCTTGTCCAACTACTAGTGAACAAGCCTTAATGTCGAGCCCTGTCTTTTGTTCTGTCCATTAACCCCAATTGCTCCTCCCCATTCGGGAACATGCCCAAGTTGTTTTTACAACTAAGAATTGGATGCAAGTAACATGCAAGTAACTAGATCAGCTGAAGTCTCTCAGGAATAAAATATTGACCAAAACTGGATGATGGTACAACATTTAAATTAAGTGGAAAAAGTGAATAAATTGAGAACAAAATTAAATATTGTTCAATGGAAACCAAAATCACCAACCGATTGAGGGCTGAATTCAAACTGACACCAAAAAACAAAGTAAACAATTGAAATCATAGGCTGTCCCAACTTGCATGAATTTCATCACAGCAACTCATAATGTGATTCAGTAGTGTGTATGGCTCTCACATTTGTCCACAAGAAATCCACAAAACTGAGATATCCATCCCCAACTATAACATCTTCCGTGCTTCCGAGGGGGTGTAGCCATATTCTGTAAGGACAGCTTACAGAGTTCTGTTATCCTATCCAAGTCTGTAGCCAAACAATTTGAGTAACATTTTGTTTAAAGTCCTTTGGTGTTGCTGCCTGTTACAGACCACATTCAGCCCCCAGCTGTGCCCTAGACACTATGCAAATTGATAGTTCCCCACTTATTGTCTGAGTTCCTATTTTTAGGTGATATAAACTAGGTCATGCTCAACATTCCTGCCAATATACAATCAAAATTCGGTGCCCTTAAATTCACACACATTTTCAATGAACCAACCAGGTACAACCTAAAGATTTTAACAAGGGAACCCTTATTGATAGTATCTTAACTAGCATGCCCTCAAATTATACCCCTGCTGTCTTCAGCTAGGACCTCAGTGATCACTGCCTCATTGCATGTCCGTAATGGGTCAGTAGTCAAACCACCTCCACTCATTACGGTGAAACACTCTCTGAAACACTTCAGTGAACAAGCCTTCCTAATCGACCTAGCTCAGGTAACTTGGAAGGATGGTGACCTTATCCCGACAGTCGACCAGGCCTGGTCATTCTTTAAAAATGCCTTCCTCTCTGTCCTGAACAAACATGCCCAACTCAAAAAGTTTAGAACTAAAAGTAGATACAGCCCTTGGTTCACTCAATATCTGACCAGCCTCGCCCAGCACAAAAACACCTGGTGGTGTACTACTTTAGCCTCAAGGAATCGGTACACAAAGTCAGTCAGAAATGCCAAGACTAGCTTCTTTAAACAGAAATTTGCAGCTTGTAGCACCAACTGAAAAAAGTTCTGGGACACTGTGAAGACCATGGTGAAAAAAAACACCTCCTCCCAGCTGCCTAATGCGCTATGGCTAGGTAACACTATCACCACTGTCAAAACTGCTGTAGTTGAATAAGCATTTTTCTATGGCTGGCAATGTGTTCCACTTGGCTACCTCAATCTCGGCCATGATGATCCCGTTTCCACCCGATGACGCCAGCTTTCATCTCCAGGCGGCTTCATGGTCTTCCGTCGCAAGACCACCAAACTGTATTGATGCTACATAAAGACTATGGTCACAGTCCACCCATCATATCTTCATTGCTGGACAATAATTGAACACTGATTGACCTTATTACAATGGGCTATGTACCTTCAGATCCCCCACCCGGTATAGCCAGAAGAGGACTGACCACCCCCTTGAGTCTGGCCTCTCTATAGGTTTCTTCCCAGGTCCCTCCTACTAGGGAGTTTTTCCTAGCCATTGTGCATCACTTGTGTTGCTTGCTTTTGGGGGTCTCGGGCCGGGTGTCTGTCAAAGCACTTTGTGACAATTGCTGTTGTAAAAAGGGCTTTATAAATAAATTTGATTGATTGATTGATTGATTGACTTTCAAATCAGATGGACTAGATAACCTGGAACCGTTCTTCCTAAAACTCTGAAGCAGTCATTGCCACTCCCATCACTAGGCTGTTTAACCTCTCTCTCATATCCTCAGACATTCCTAAAGATTGGAAAACAGCCAGAGTCATTCCTCTTTTTCAAAGGGGAGGACACTCTCAAAACTAATTGCTACAGACCCACATCCATCCTGCCCTGTGTCTCTAAAATGTCTTCGAAAGCCAGATTAACAAACAGATTACCCAACATTTTGAGTCCCACAACACTCTGCTATTCAATCAGGTTTGCGAGCTGGTAACGGCTACAATTCTGCTACACTCAAGGTCTTAAATTATATTACAACTGCCATTGATAAAATACATCACTGTGCAGATATCTTTATAGACCTGGTCAAGGCTTTTGATTTGGGTCAACCATCGCATCCTTATTGGCTGATTTAGTAACCTCAGATTTCTGAATAACTGCCTCGATTTGTTCAACAACTACTTCTCTAACAAGGTTCAACATGTTAAATCTGAGGGTGTGCTGTCTGGACCGATGGATGTCTTATTGGGGGTGCCACAGGGTTCGATTCTTGGGCCGACACTATTATCTGTGTATTTCAATGATTTCGCTCATGCCTCTAAGATCCACCTCTATGCAGATGACACCATTCTATACACATCTAGCCCTACATTGGACTTTGTGGTAACCAACTTCCAAAAGAGCTTCGATGCCATTCAACACACCTTCTGTAGACTTCAGCTGCTCCTAAATTCCAGGAAAAACTAAATGCATGCTGTTCATCCACACACTACCCGTACCTGCAAACCTGGCAAGCATCTCCACCCTGGATGGGTCTAAACTAGATTACATGGACTCTTACAAATACCTAGGTGTCTGGTTAGACGGTTCACTTTCATTCCAGTCCCATATAAGCATTTCCAATCCTAAATTAAATCTAGGTTGGTTTCCTTTTCCGCAACAAGGTCTCCTTCACCTAGACTGCCAATCACACCCTGGTAAAAATGACTATCCTAGCAATCCTAGACATCGGTGATGTTATTTATAGAACTGCCTCTACCTCTCTTAGGGCGCAATGGTTTCTGCGTTGTAGAAAACAAGGACCGAATTGCAGAATCTATACATAAAAATGAAATTTATAAAACACAGAATCTCGCAGAATTTGCATATATTTCTGTGTTGGTATTCCAAACATAAGTGTTCACATAACTCACGATAGTGTAAAACTCAAACATAACCAGTCAGAGACTTCTGAATCCTGCTAAAATAGCCTATGATATCAGGGCTCTATGTTTTCAGCATTGCGGATATATTTTTTCTATAATCCAAATATAGTCCCGTAATCTTAACAATTGTGATTGCATTTCTCCTAATACAAAAGCCAGCAAATATGGAGGTAAATTTGTGCTCTATATATGCAGTGTGTGTCTCTTTACTGATCCTGGCCAGAATGCCGTTCATTGTATTATTCAAACATTGTAATGCGCTTGATAGCTGGCAGCTATGAATATTGTTTGTGTGTCTATGTCCCTTCACCTGAAGTAATTATCTTGACTAATCAGGCAGCTCCCTCACTCAGGGAGAGCAGGGTCAAATTAGCGGGACTGCTGCTGAATGTTATGGCTTTGTCCACACAATTGCGGTTGAAACAACTTTGTAAAATAACATTTATAAATATATGTTTGTCATTGTTCCACTTTTCTTCGATTTCTGAGGCAATTGTATTTTGGATAGATTCTGATGTAAAAAGACAATGTGTTATTAACATGACAAATACCTATGCACATTTTGTGAAATAGCCTTCTGAAATTGAATGGAATTGACCAAAAAAATCAAACGGATTTAATAGGGCCCTACTCCCTCCTGAAAAAATTAGACGTACCTATCTAAGTGTCATTCGGTTGGTCAACAACGAGTATCAGAGCTTCTGTCTGATCATTGCACATGCTGAGACCCCCTTACACTACCTCTGCCCATTTGCCCTAGTGCTTTGTTGTGTCCCATGGTGCCTTTGGTGGCAATTGTCTGCACAGAATCGTTTTAGTTGTAAGCCATTTGCACAAAATCCTCTTGCACAGTTCCATATTGACATGGTCAGTATTAAATACTCCATTGTACCTTGCCATTCTGTTACACCAATTGTACATATACCTACATCTTTACTCTGAAGTTCCACAACTTGTATTTTGTTTGTATTTTTATTCCCCGGTGTAATTCATGTGTAACTGTCATCTTGCACATTCTTCAATTTATCTTGGCCAGGTCGACATTTCAAATGAGAAATTGTTCTCAACGGGCCCAACTGGTTAAATAAAGCTTAAATGAAATAAGGTATGCACTCTTGATAACTCCTGGTCATTCTTCTGAATAGATGGCTGAAGGTGTCCTTGGGGATCACCTCCCAGACCTGGATGAGGGCATTAGTGAGCTCCTGGACAGTCTGTGGCGCTACTTGGTAGCAGCGGATGCACTTATACAGAACATCCCAGAGGTTCTCAATTAGATGCAGGTCTAGAGAATGTGAGGGCCAGTCAATGGCATCAATTACATTTGACAATTTAGTAGGGCTGCACGATTATGCGTATCGCGATTAGATATTCACTCCAGAGCCCGTTCGCATGGCAACAGTATATAATGCCCGCAACACAAACTCTAAAATTTCATTTCAAACTAATAGCGCTAGTTTTAATTCATTGCAATAAACATTGTGAATTCATTGTAAAGCTAGTGAATTGTAACCAAATGCAATTGTATTGTGTGTGAAGAAATAATAAGAGTATGTGACAGCAAAAATGGCACATTTAACATGTTTTTTATAACTGGTTATTATAACATTAACAAATACACGAATTGATTGACTATATTGTCAGTGTCTCATGTACAAAAACACAAGTACATTTGAATATCATTAACTAGAGTATGTTGTTACCCAAAATAGACTAATTGTAGCAACACATGAACATGGACCCACTACCTATCTATGAAATTAACAAACAATGATTATCATAATGAATGAGGAGCACTATTATTTTGAAATGATATATCCGAGTTTGTGTTGCGGGCATTATATACTGTTGTCAGGCAAATGGGCTCTGGAGTGCATATCTAATCGCGATACGCATAACCGTGCAGCCATACAATTTAGTCATTTAGTAGATGCTCTTATCCAGAGTGACTTACAGTAAGTGCAGGGACATCCCCTGGAGCAACCCAGGGTAAAGTGCCTTGCCCATTGACACACCAACATTTGGTACAGTGGGGAATCGAACAGGCAACCTTCTGACTACAACTGCCTCCCTAACCACTGAGCCATCTGCGCCCCCCATCAATGCCTTCATTGTCCAGGAATTGCCTATACACTCTGGAGGCCAGGCATTGTCCTGCACTATGATGAACACAGGGCAAACTGCACCAGTGTAAGGTCTGTTGATGGGTCTGAGGATTTCATACCTCAACTTACAGCAGTCAGGGTACTGTTGGCTAACACGTGGAGGTCTGTGCGACCCTTTAAGGATATGCCTCTCCAGACCATCACTGACTGAGTTGGTGAATGCCAATTCAGCTACATGGTGCTGGGCTGTGAGCACAAGTCGCACTAGAGACCGTCGGCCCTCGTGGAATCAGTTTGACAGTTTGGTTAGAAACATGCACACCAGTAGCGCATTGGAGGTCATTATGTAGGCAGTGCTCCTCGGGTTCCTCAATGCACAAAGGAGCAGAAACTGGTCCTGCTGTTGGGTTGATGCACTTCGACGGCCCTATCCAGGTCTCTGCGTAATAGCCGTCTCCTGGTTCTCTTCCATGCTCTTGAGACTATACTGGGAGACACAACTAACCTTGCGATGGTGCCATACTGAAAGAGCTTGGACTACCTGTGCAACCTGAATGGGCTGCAGGTACCACCTCATGCTACCAGTAATGACAAGGACACTAGTAATTTGCAAACTGAAAAAGAATCAGTCAGGAGGGATAAGGAGAGAGCAATTGTCTGTAGCCCCAACCTGCAAAAGCATTTCGGGGTTGTCTTGCTGTTGTCACTCCTGTGCACCTGTTGTCACTTTCATTTGCACCAAAACAGGTAACATAGGAAGCATAAGCAATTTGTGAATCTGACTGGATTGATTGCTATTGCTACCTGAATATTAATTGACTTGGTGATATACTGTGATGATTACGTGTTCACTTAATGTTTTGAGCAGTGTATTTGTTGATTTCAGGCCAGCTCTGGCAATTTTGGCACCCTAGGCAAGATTTGGGGATGGCACTCTGCCATTTTAGTAATTTAGAAGATGCTTTTAACCAGAGCAACGTACAGTAAGTTTATACATTGAAGAGAAGCAAGGTGAACAACCCTAACTCAGTAGTACGAGCATTCTAATATTTGAACATTCAGCAAAACGGTCAAGTGTACACAGACAGTACCTGTTTTGAGATTTCTTCCCCTCTTTTCTGTCTTATCCCCTGTTCACCTGATTGATTCTCTGATTGGTCATTGTTTGTGATTACTTGTGAACTAGCGATGGTCTTAAATTGCAATGTTTGTAGTTTGACTGGTCGAGTCTGGGTTTCTGAAAATGGCGCCTATCTGTAGACACGAACGGTAATGTCTTTTAAACTATATTTCTAATAAACTTTCTGTACACTTACTAAGTTCTCAATGCTTCAGTTTGCATGTAGGGACCCTCATTATGCTACCGTGGAAGTGTGGTGCTATTTTGAGCCTTGTTAGTGGTATATAATAGTGATTTATTATTACTTCATCAATGCCCACACAACTAGCGTTATAAGGTAATTAACAGTTCGCACTAAAACTGGGCACGTTGGATCAGCATGAAAACATATCCCAGAGAACGGTCGACTCTGACCAATGTGTTATTAACCACTAGTTTCATTTTGTGCCGGAGTTGTCCTTTAACTTAAACTCAAATTCCTAGCTGTCCTGGCCTAAATTACTATTTTCACAGTTATTAACTGTACAATGATGTCACTATTCAACTAAATTGTAGCCTAACGTCTAATTTAGTCAGTGATTTATGGGTGAGAGTTTAACAAAATGATCTGCGAAAATCGCATGATGATAACTAATTACTTTTCTGTAGATGGAGACCCAAAAACCTCCTGTTGAACAGGATTACAAACCTAGGCGATTTCTATTTCCAGACTGCTTTTTCCCATTTAAATCCAGCAAATCTGAAGCTTTCATTAGACTCGATTCCATGACGGATGGATTGATTTTCCAGGCCAAACTAATCCCTGGAATCAAACAGAAGCAAGAGAGCAGACCAACATATAAACTAGCTCTGACTTAAGCACCCAGTTATAATGGCAGTAGAAGACAGCCTGGGATGTATTACCTGGTAGAAAACAAATAGAATCAAATGGGTCAAAAGGTGGACTAAAGTTAGTCATTTAAAAGAAAATGAATACACCACAATAACAAAAATAATCTCATCCCCCTTTATTATTCTAGCACTAGCTGCATTGTATAGAAATGTCAGGAAAGCACTTCCTTTACTTCAACAATCCAGCTTTAGAAGAAAGCTGAACAAGTCCTTTTTTTATATTAAAAATGTTATTACTCAGTAAAAACAAATTGTAAAAAAAGATGCTAAATGGGTATGGAGTAAGTGATTGTAGCAAAATGTGTAAATGAAAGGAAATTTGGTTTTGTACTGTTTGACTTGTGTGTTTGTTGGATGACTTTGGAGTGTATATTGGTGAATGAAAGAAGACTAGAATGAATGAATGTATGAAGAGTACAATGTAAAAAGGGTAGGTATAATAAGCTTATGCTTCAACCTATACATTTTCTTTATGTTATGAATGTCATACCGTGTAACTATGCAATCGAAATTAAACTAAACCTGCCCATCATTGGTTGAGCCAAAAACAGCAAGCTTGGTAAATAGTGCAATGCTTCTGACCAGACTCTAGGGCACCCTTGTCTGTAGTAGTGCACCATGAAGAAACAAGGTGCCAATGCAAACACACAATTGTATTTATCCCACCTCTTTGTTCTAATTGGTTGTTGACAACAACTGTAATACATCTGCTCAGATTGTGGGCTATGAGCAGAAATCGCAAGCAAAAACAACAATTTGGCAAAGTAAATATGTTAAGGTTTCAAATGCTGACAAAGATTAAATTAGAAAAGATTATTTGTCGTGATTAGAGTTTGTTTGAGCCCAGCCCTGTGGGAGAGTGGTACGTTCTAGATATGCAAATACCCTGTTAAGATTGGCAGTCAGAGGAACTCCATTGCAAAAGCTTGGTCTAGATCCCAACTACAATCACACTGAACAACTCTGCAACAGATGCACAATATGTTGAAAAGATTTCTTTCAAAGTATTTTGCTTCCTATATCATAACCCTTAAAACGTAGCCCCGGTGTTGGCTTCCATGGCTGTGTACTTTACTGAAGAAAGTGCCTATTATCAAGAGGGAGGTAATGACAATGCATTTGTGATCTTTTACTATTACAAAACTCTGTCAGAGGCCGGGTGGAAGGAGGGGTGTTGGCAGCATTCAAGAGATAACTGCATGGGGCGCCTTTTGGCAGCTCATGGTTGGGCATGCTCTGGTCTCACCCTATTTCTATCAAGCAGCCACACACTGTCTAATTTCAGCTGGTTATTATCTCTACAACCTCATGTCACATACCCCGCAACTCATACACGTCAAAGGACATGGCCGACGTCAGGGAACTTTATGACAACCAGAAACCTAAATACATGTGTCTACAAGCAAATATACCATAAACATAAGTGACAGCATTGCATTTCTATATCAATTCAGATAGCAAGTGCAGATGGGCTCACTCTGGCTTTGTTACACTGTTATGGATGAAAGCTTCATCACATATCAGTGATGTCACCCTGCTGCTCACCTTCCAGCCTGCAGAGCTATTGCTGTCTCCTTTGTCCTTGAAATAAGGGACAGACCTCACCATCCACTCGTAGATTTGGGACAGTGTCAGCCTCTGGTCCGGAGAGCTCTCGATGGCCTGGGTGATGAGATCTGCGTATGAGTAGTTCCCCCAGGCATTTCGGCGGGCCGAGGACTTCCTAGGTTGGGACGTCAGGCCATTGAGAGCTGAGACAGCATGTGTGTGTGTGGATGAGGGAGAACCAACAATGTAATTTCCCTCTTTGAAAGTGAGGGTTAGTACTTCATCCTTAGCGGTGGTGGTTAGGTGATTAGGTTTCTTTGTGTTCTGAGGTATGGCTATGCCACCATTTACATTCTTGACAGTGGTAGAGCTGCTGGGTTCTGTGACGTCATCCTCATCCTCTTCCTCAGGGATGATGTCATCGTTTGATTCAGGCTTTCCTGCATTGGAATCGGGTCGAGGCAGAGGCCAGGTACAAGACCTAGGTCGTTTCTGGGGCTCGAAATCTGGATCGATATCAATACCCAGAGAGAAGGGTTCATTTTTCGACACTTCAGCCATATTCCTCTCCTTGGGTTCTCGCTTTTATTCGTTATGCACTGGTCAACAAAGTTGCATTCCATTAATAATAGGCTGTTATATGTTCGGTTAACATGCACAATAGAAGCATTTAATTGCCAGACATATTGAAACAAAAAATAGTACCAGTGTCCACTCTTCAGATGATAATAACACTCCACGTGTTTCACGTCGACTGTCGCATCTGCTGATTGCAGCAACCTTGATGTCGCGATTCAAAAGGCCATTTTTCATGTTCATTTCGTAATGCAGCGTCTTGCTGTAATCACATTTGATTTACTTGTTAATACACGACGTGACGATATAGGTGAATTCCATCACCGATATTGGAAATGTCGAGTAGTAACTCATCACAATAACGTTATCATTACAAACGGGTCCATTTGCAAGTGTGTATCAATTCCAATATACAGATTAAATAAAAATAAAAACTGGTCAACTAGTTAGCTATAAAGGAAAATCCGCACCTTCACATTCGAAATGATGTGCCATCTTGACCATTTCCTTTCCAAGTCCTTTATTATCCGCAGCTTTTAGAAGAGCGCCGTGAAAATTCATTCGCTGCTTCCAACGAGCCACTGTTTGCTATCTTGCGCTTTCCTTCTCCGTGTATCTGCACTTAGTCCAAATGTAGATTTCAGCTACTTACAATGTTGCATGGTGACTTAATAACCCTCGCCCTACATGTGATTATAATCCCCCTCTCCTCATCTCGATAGCTGCGCACACCAGCACAACCTACAATCCCATCTCTAGCTGGCTACTAGCACCGTAGTACAAATAGCCTTCTAGTAGTCCCAGAGGACAGAGCAATAGACCTGCCCCCTGGATTGCACTGAAGGAATCGGCATTAAAGTGACACGCTCACTGTATTGCATCATATTGACAGGTTGGACCACTTCAAGTAAAAGCAACATAGAATAAAACAATTTAATGCAATAGTTTTATAATTGTACAGAATTACATAAGAACATGTTTGTATTTTAAATAATTATAACAATTTAATAATAATAATAAATTCATGATTAAAAGCCAAAGTTGCATAAGATAATGCAATCAAAGTTACACCAAACTCCCGAGTGATTCCCATTAGGGTAATTTGTGTTTCCTAGCAGTCACCGTTTCTATGCTTTTGTCAACGCCATTGACTTTTAGCATTGTTTGGCAAGATGTGAATACAGTTGCTGTAAAAGCACATCAAAGACACTCTTATAACCACACAGGCAGTTGGCAGGATGTTTCATTGAACATCAGAGACATGCATCCTAAAATATCTATGACATGAACTACTACACTTAATAAAATAAACAACACTTCCATTATTCGATATCATTGAAATATTATATATCCCTTAAATATTTTTTTCTTATACAAGATTCCCTTAAATACTTTTTTGTTTGCAAACAGAAATTGTATGTGTAAAACATACAAAGAAATCCACTAATAACAGATGTTTACCTTAAAAGATTATGTACAATATTGTCAGTTTGTAAAGTGCAATGGCAAAGTAAAATTATAAAGCACTTCATACTTTTTAGTAATAAATATCATTGTTTTGCTTCAGTCTTGAAATGTTTTGTGCGTGTTTGAGGTATTGGAGTCTGAGTGCAGAATCACAGATCTACAAATCACCATACCTACTAACTGATCAAGATGATTGCCCTGCTCACGCTGATATTGTTTAGGCTGTGCTGGCTGACAGCTTGCTGCAAGCTATGAGGCTGTGGTGCTTCGGTCCCCTCCCAGCCAGTACTCTTCAGTCTGCATCTCAGTGAGACGAGACATTGTCCTCTGGAAAGCAAAGACTTCCTCTGCCCCACTGAAGATGGACAACTCACGGGCTGCATCCTGAACCAGGAAAAACATGGAGTGCTAATTATTTAAAAACAGTGCTTCTCATTTTCAGAGAGAACTGCATTGTAAATAATCTCAGTACATATTAATGCTTTAACCCCCTTACTGCTTAAACAGCCTCTACTCCTCTGGGAAGGCTTCCCACTAGATGCTGGACCAGTGCTGTGGGGATTTGCTTACATTAAGCCATAACAGCATTAGTGGTGGGGCATTGATGTTGGACAATTAGGCCTGGCTCACAGGCAACATTCCAATTCATCCTAAAAAGATGGGGTTAAGGGCTTGTCTCTTTCCAGACCAGTCAAGATGTTCCACACCAATATTAACAGACTATGTTTTGCTGTGTGCATTGGGGCAATGAGGAAAAATCTTTTCCCAAACTGTTGCTGTAAAATTAAAACCACACAATTGTCAGGGAAGGTTAATGTCTGATTAAGCTTAAGGATTTCCCTTCACTGAAACTAAGGGGCCTAGCCTCAACCATGAAAAACTAAAGTTTACCGTTGGCACTACGTATTTGAGTGTTGCCCAGGCCTCCTTCAAACCTAGATTTGTTTGTAGAACTGCAAGATGGTGAAGCGCGATTCATCAATTCAGAGAAATAATTTCCAGAATCCAATGGCTGCAAGCTTCTCCCTACTCCAGCCAAAGATTAAAATCTACTAATTTGAATGGGTGTCTACATACATGGCCAAAAAGTAAGTTGGCCAAAATGAAAGACTGTTAATGGGACCAGTCATGGCGACAACAATCAAGTACTTTACAGTCGTTGTGAATATTGTCATTTCATGATTTCATACACCATATTTGCCAACTCTTTACTAAAGTCAGTGGTTCTCAAACCTCTCCTGGGCGACAGCCATGTCATATACAAAATGTATCCCAGAGCTAGCACAACTGAATCAACTAATCATCAAGCCTTTACCTACCTGAATGAGGTGAGCTAGTTCAGGGTTAAAACAAAATGGCTGAGGGTCTCCCAGGAGAGGTTTGAGAACCTCTGACCTAAGTACAAATTATTATATTACTACTGTGGCAATTGGCTGAAATTATTTTTATTGTGATTTTTCCCCCTGATTTTCCTCCCTTCCCAATTCCCTCTCTAATCCTGCCTTGTCTGCAGCTCCTCAACCCCTTGTACAGATCTGTGGCATGACAGGGGACGTGCACATAGTTCATCTAACCACGTGTCACTCGAGCCGCAGATTAATTTTGCAGTGTTCATCCAACACGGAAGCCATATATACAGGTGCCCGATCTGAACACATGGAGTTGCTGGAGAGCAACATGGTAGGATAGATAATCTGATTTATCTAACCCAAATCCCGGGCAGCGCTATGCCAATTTTGCGCTGCCTCATGCAAAAGGCTCGGTGGAAAGTTAGAGAACCCCAGGCGCAAACCAATGTCCATCATGTCATCAAGACTGTGGTGCATCGCAATTGGCTGAAATTCTTACCGGTTTTAGGTTAAGGTCATCCACGAGTTCATGATGGTGGTGTTCGTGATCTCCATCCTGGACAAAGATGTCATCAAGAGGATGTTCAGCCAGAATCACCACTCGAACCTGGAGGCCCATATATTTTTATTAAACAATTAACGCACACTTCCTGCATCCGATAGTGACTGTGCTGTTTCAAAGTTTGGTGTAGCATTCTAGATTGATGAATTCAGACCATGCATGCACCTGTGGGTATGAGTCATTTGTCTCTGTTTCCCCTAGATAGACTATAAAGCCCAAAGGATGTGGACACCTGACCATCACACCCAACCGTCACACCCATATCAGCTTGTTGGACAACCCATTCCAAAACCATTTGCATTAATATGGAGTTAATGTCTGACTTGGCTATGTCTCTATATTCTTATGCACGGTATTCACCCCCTTGCACTTTTTTGGATATTGTGTCACAACATAAAACCAAATGGAAAAGCTGTTTCCTAATGAACCATGCCATATTAAAAATAATAACCTAAAAGATAGCACGCTCTCTATATTTTACTACAGTTTGTGTGATTATGCTTGCTGATTTTGAAAATGTTACCTTGTGTTCGTAGAAGGCATCTATGAGTGTGATAAAGCGTCTAGCTTGAGTCTTCTTATTCAGAGTCAGAAGGGGAATGTTCCGAATGAAAACCGTATCAAACAGCCTGGAGATCTCTAAGTAGTCACTTGCACCCAATGGCTAAAACACAAAACACATATGCAGATGTATCAAAAAGATGGGCCATTCATGTTCATTATTGACTACCGCCAGGTAGGGCGCATACTTCAAATAGTACGTCACAGCACCATGTAGCACATTGATTATCCCTGTTAGCAATTGAACTGTACCTAGCTACCTAGCCTAACTGACTGATTTATAACATACTAAGGGCTTCCTACCCAGATTGTGCAACCGTAAATCTCAGAATTTCTCCCAAATTACGTTCTCAGGAAACTATTTTGAAAACCTAAATTACGTTCTATGCCAACCTATTTAGGGTGTTTTTACGTTTGAACTGCACATGTTGTTATTAGGCTATATTTGTACTTGAATTACGTTGCTCCAGTACATTTCGTTTAGCGGATTTATGCGAGAACATTCCATACACTCCATAGCGTTCGAAATTATATTGCAACATTCACAGTTAAGGTTAGGTAGGAGGATACTAACGGTTAAGGTTAGATATGAGTTACTGAGGTTAAGGTTAGAATTAAGGTTAGGGTTAACATTACAAAAACCGACAATCGCGTGTCTGCATGACGCAACCAATGTAGAACAAAACACACAAAGTGCCGGTCTGGATTTGAACTCGCGAACACTGGCATGCAAGTCGCGGATTTATACGCCCATCCACCATCCCCGACCTCAGCTCTAGCAAAAACTATGCTATTTACATGGTACGTCATGATCTTCTAATGTTCATATTGAACGTTATTCGAGGGTTCAATTTAGTTCCCTACAAACGTAATTGACCCTCTCATACGTTCATATTTGACATATTTCGGTTTGACAAAATAGTTCCCTCAGAGCGTATTTAATGTGATTTAGGGCTGAGATTGTGATACCATGTCAGTGTTTAATGTTTGATTAGGACAATTTAGTTTTTTCAGATCCAGCCAAATGCTGCAAAACTCATTGGATGACACATTATACTGCGGATGGACAATGACCCAAAGCATACTACGAAAGCAACCAGAGACTTTCAAAGAAAATAAGTAGAATGTTCTGCAATGCCCAAGTCAAATCACCTGACCTGAATCCAATTGAGCATGTATTTCACTTGCTGACAGTTGTGGTAAAAGCCTGGCAGAGCATCACAAAGGAAGAAACACAGCATCTAGTGATATCTATGGGTTCCAGACTTCAGGAAGTCAGTAGCTGTTTCTCAATGTCAAGGATCCTTCCTTAGTAGGACGGATCCTTCCAATTCAGGTCCTTCAGAGCCGAGACTAGCATTCGGAGAACACGTAAATGGAACGTAATGGAACAGGCTAGCAAGTGCACGTCATTGCGACAGTGAAAAGGTCCGATTTCGGCGCTGCAATTCAACAGTTTGTACTGGCATTTAATCATTAAACTTTACTTACATATAGTACCATTTTAACAAATGTACGATAACATTAAAACACTAAAGATACTTACATTTGAAAGCATATTGCTCCGTCTCCACTAACGTCTGCCATATTTTATTTTTTAAACGAGCCGCGAAAGCCTCACGCATAGGATTGTGGGTGATATGAGAGCGCGAAGGATACACATATGCATCCTTTACTGTCCATGGGAAATTTTCCGAATGAAGGACTCAGTCCTTGGTTGAAATTCGGAGGATCCTTGACATTGGAACAGTACTTTGACGGACTTTGATGACGTAGCATCCTTGAAATTCCGACTTCGAAGGATCCTTCCTTGACATTGGGAAACAGTGAATGACTACATAGGATTTGAAATAAAGTCTTAAAGCTCAAAATTGTACTCATGATTGTGTTCATTTGCCCAAATACTTGAGCCCTTAAAATTGCTCTGCCAGCCTTCCTGAGGAAACTTATCACATTCCTAATGAGCAATGTCCTCCAGTTAAGTAATATTCTTGGGTTTGCATGCTGCAACCACCTTCTTTAAATCCCAAAAAGGATTTTCAAATTGGCTTCAGGTGACTGTGATGGCCACTGTAGAATCTTCCAGGACATTTCCAATCAAGCCTTGGTGGAATTTGAGCTATGCTTGGGATCATTGACCTGTTGGAAGGTCCAATGATGCCCAAGCTTCAGCTTCCTAACAGATGGCATGAGATTTTCACCTAGAATTTGCTAATACTTCAATGAATCCATTTTCCTTCCACATGCTGCAGGTTTCCTGTGCCAGAGGATGCACCACCGAGCCACCAAACTTGACTGTGGGAAGGGTTCCTTTCACTCTATCCTTTCACTCTAATTTTTTTTTATCATATTGGAACAGACTTTTCTTGTGCTCGTTTCAGTAGTGATGTACTGCACTTCTTGGGAGTTCTGGCATGGAAACCTTCTGTGTTTAGTACCTGCCTTATCGTGCTCCCTGAAACTTCAGTGATTGTTGCCACTGTTGAAGTTTAATTGATATGCCAAACCTGTCTAGGTTCTCCATTTGAGTCAAACACTATGATGCAGCACGAAACATGGTTGGATGAACTATGTGCCTTGTCATCCGACAAATCTGTCCAAGGAGTTGCAGTTATGCAGAAAAAGCAGAGATAGTGGGAATTGGAAAGGGAGGAAAATGGGGGGAACTAGGATGCAAAAATCACACAAGACCAAGTCTGTAGATCATAAAAGATTGTAAAGTATTTAATATGGTAAAGTTTAATAGGAATTCAGTAAAGAATAATGTTTGACATTATGATATAAAGACCCAAATCCAAGCGTTACCTCTTATCATCTCTAGCAAATACAAAATTATAATTATACGTTGCTCAATAGTTGGTCAATCAAATGTTCAATAATGAATTAGATGATGTACCAAGGGTAGATTCTCTATCCGCTAGATGGCAATGTGGTTCTATCAACTTTGCTTTTGGTCAAGTCGACCTCCTAGATAACAGAAATCTTACTTGTCCATTCCCATTAATCACTTTTGAACTAAGAAGAAAACACACCTCATCCTTGCCCTGTCATCTAATTTTGTCAGGTCAGTTTCAGAGATTTAATTAGAGGAGGCAGTTTGAAAATGCGAGTAGTATCTATAGTAATGGTGAGAAGATACAAGATTCCTGCCTCAGCCTTACTCTGGCCTTCACACCACACAGTAATAAGTAGATGTTTTGTTTCAAACCCAGAGACATAAAGTAGCTGATCATTAATGGAAAAATATATGTATATGGATACCAGTAATAAGAAACAAATCATATTGATTATAATAATTCATATTATTTGAAGAATGTACTTCTACACCACCAAGTCTTGCTGCAGGTCTTTTGCAGTCACTTGAGTGTTTTTCACAACCTGCTGTCTCAAATCTGGTTGCAGCTGTTGATAGATTCATTATTCTGCCTTGTCCTCATAATGTAACCACCGTTCCCTTAAATTGTAACTTGGGAACAATGCTTCCAAAGGTGTTTCTGGGAACATTCAGTGCCTTCGCTATCTTTTTGTATCCTGTTCCTTGTTTGTCAAGGGCGATGATCTATTCTCTTAACTTTTTGGACTTAATTCTTTTCTCTTACACACAGTCAAATGTGACACAACAAACCCCTAGCCAGTTCATGTTTTTCATGTGTTCCAGCTCAAGTACACCTGTTGCAACTAATGAAGCCATTGATGAGTTGCATCAGGTGTGCTTGAGACAACACCTGTTCTGCATATTTGTGCTGTTGTGAGGGATTCTATTCAAGGGGGTTGAATAAGTTTGAGACTGGAGAAGTCATAATGAGTTGCATTTTCAGTTGGATTTGGGGAAACCACTTGATGTATTCCTTCGATTGTTTTTTTTTTGCCATTTCTATTGCTTTTGTTTGACTTATTCATTGTAAACAACTGAAGGTCTGTATTTTCGACAATAAACACGATTTATTAAAGTTACTAAAGACTACATTAAAGCGTTAAATATTGTTGGACCTGTCTGTATATATGTACAGTACCAATCAAATGTTTGGACAAACCTATTCATTCAAGCATACCGTATCTAGGGCTGCACGATTATGGCCAAATGATAATCACGATTATTTTGATTAATATTGAGATCACAATTAATTATCACGATTATTTGTTGATTTTAACCAAAATTATTTTCACATAGGCTAGTTATAACTGCTTTCACATCCATATTGTGCTACATTCCTGCTAATGTAAAAATATGTGCATCAAAATAAAATGTCTCCTGGACCAGTGTGCAATGTTTGGGGGCAATACAAACAAGTCAACATCAAAATGCTACAACCATTACACACGATATTTCTATACGTTTTTTTTTTTTACAGCTATTACAGCTATTTTTCACTTACAGAAATTGTTTGTGTTGTTGGTGAAGGATGATGTCCTACATCATTGCCGAGTTATTTTGTCATTTTCGCTTCCTACTTCCTGTCTGTAATGTAATCGGTAAAAAAAAACGACCGTCTAAAATACATGACCGATTTTGAGGCGCCATAACTCTGGCTCTGTTTAACCCACAGGGATGATCTACACTCCTTTTTGTCAAATCTTCCTCTTTCCAACGATACAGATTTAGTTGCTATCATGTACAGTTTGCAATATAATTGTGGTTGATGCTCTAGAGCGTCGGGGGTCTTTGGAGGGTTTTAATAATCACTCGATCACACAAATTTGATTGTGGGAAGCCAAAATCTTGATCATGAATAAAATTAGATTAATTGTGCAGCCCTACCGTATACCATTCTGTATACCAACCTTACATTGTCACAACACAACTGATTGGCTCAAACACATTAACCTGTTAAGGATCCAGCCCTGAAACCTGAACCGGATTTCAAAACAAATAAAAAAACATAAATTGAGATCCTGGAAACACTTCTAATCATGTCCCCCAAGGGAGGACAACATGTCAAAAATATTTGAATGATAGAGTCAACAGCCAAGGAGCTAATTATAATTATAATAACAGAGATAGATGAGATTACAGCCTCTTTCAAAAATGAAACCAAAATTTGTAATTGCGCTGTTGTACCTGGAGGACCAGACCCAACTATCCTGCCAACAGCCAAGGTCTGTATGGGTCAAAGCATAGATTTGGAGATGCAAGCTGGCTGGGGAGGTCCATTTTTTGTTGCTGACTCTAGGTATCGGCAGATCTGACGTTGCCGTTCGTTGTCGAGGTGGATGCTTCCGAGAGCAGAGTGGGTGCGGTGTTGTCACAAAGGTCAGGCTCACCGGCCAAATTGCATCCCTGCGCGTCATACAGTCAAGGTCTTGCCTAGATTCAATACATTTTTTTTTCCTCCATTTTCCGGTGTATAGTGAATGCATGCCAAAATCATTGTTACGTGGGTACGTAAAGCTTTATGCAACCACGATGCATTGAAGCAACTGGTCGCACTGGAGCATTACTCTTGCATGCCCTAATGCTCAAATCACACAGAATGCACCAATTATGTTGGGTATGCATCATATCGACGCATGTACATTTGCATAGATTACACAGTTTTGTCTTTTATGGCCATGTAGAAATATAGGAGGCTCATAATCTACCCTCTTTGATTTAAGAGCTGATATATAGACATATTGCTGCAAAGAATAATAAATGGAAGAGGACCTTAGATGACATTGGACTACTATTTGAATATACCGAAGTTGTGAAATATTTGAAAAAACTTAGAATTAACTGCAGCTGAAAAGTTGAATGTTTGGAGAAGAATTTCACACGATATTGAGCTACCAGGTAAGATGGCTAGGTTGGCCAAGTTGCGATTCACACACATTCAATGATCGCGGGTACAACAATTTAATGAACCGGGTGGTTATAGGCTACCATGAACCACCACTAGTAACGCTGGAGAATTCGAGTCCACGAGTTCAGACCAGAAGTGAGATTTTATCGCAGCCAATACTCACGTTCAAATTCCTTGCTTTGTGTAGGAATCGGCATAAGCCCGTCCTACGCCTGTTTAAAGGTCTTACGCACATTTCATATATGAGGGCCATTGTCTTTTTTCCAGTTTTTTTTCCCTTGATCTTTTTAAAATCGCTGTCAGTATACAGGCTTTGTTTGGCTTATTGTAATTTGTTCAAATAAACACCTTGAATTTACCCACAAGCCAGATATAAACAACACTGGCCAAAACTCAAATTTGTCACTACATTCAAAAACAAGATCCTAGTAGCCACTCTGGAACATGCTATTTCCCCTCTCTGATGGATAATCACTTCCAGGTGGACTCAAAACGCAGGTCGAAACGCAACCAGTCAAAAAAGAAGTGTTCACGGTTGGTGTCCTAAAAACAAGACTCTGTCCTTCCTTGCGTACTTTTCTATGTGCATTAACCATGGAGCCGGTCTCCACTGGAAGCAACTTGCTAGGGGGCAGGAACTAAGTTTGCTTTGAATTCTATACTTCGTGGTATTTCAAGTGCAGAAGGATACAGCAGCTGAAATGTACTCTCTGTTGTATTGAATACACATCTATACAGTGGAATTTGCCTTAAACCTGTTAAGGACCAGTGTCACGCTGGCAGAACAGGCTGCTTTCAGCTTTACTTGATTAAAATCACTCTTCACACAAATGCTACTTTTACTGTACATAGACATGTCTTGTATGTACAGAAAGCTTAGAATCTTACAAATTTAGATAGCTATTGTAAATCGGATAAGTTATGACAAGAATAAAAAGCCACGTAATAATGTCACATGAGTGCATTGTAAACAAACCCGTTTGTTCAGCTAATACATCCACAACTCAGCTAATACATCCACATCTGACAAAGAAATCTGTACTTACAGTCAGCTATCTTTCTCTGATTCATCATCCAAAGGGTCCCAGCAATAAAATGGTGCATTGTTTTTGTTGTTATAATCCATTTCTTATGTGAAAACAATGAAAAATTCAAACTTTACCTCAAACCGAATTGTTTACAAACTGTCACTACAACTATCACAAATTATTTCCGGACTTTCGACCTTCAAAACAGGGTTCCAGCCACTAAATTCTGATTAGAATCCCCAGGCTTTCTACACTCCAGGAATGCAAAATTACATGAATATATCTGACATAGGCTGCATCTTTTCACATAGGTGTTGCGCTAATTCACCAGAACGGCACTCACTTGATTGACAGTAAATCCATCAAATTATAACCGAACCATCTGAATTCAACCTAGGTAGACAGCCAATGAGCTGGGCTTTTTAGGCATGTTTGGTTGATGCTTGTGAGCCAAAAAACTACATAAACTACATGCAAGTATACCCAGGACACACTCCAGATGTTTATGCAGTGTCTTCATGGGCGGTGTTCCAGACACAAAAAATATTTATTGTTTTTCGACTTTGTTCATGCTAAAGCTTTTATAAATTGCCTCCAAAAGATCTAAGCTTTTTCAAAAAAAGAGAACTATCAATGTTATCAATGCTTTGGAAGATATTTGCAGAGAAAGTGACAAAGAATCGATGATTGACTGCAAGCTACCACAGCAAAATGTTCCACTTTCACTAAACCACAAGGATACATTTTTGGAAGGGAAAGATCCTGTTTTAGATCGGTGAGTAAAATAAGTCTTATTCTAATCCAGGTTTTTACTAATTATTATGCCGCATGGCCTTTGTATAACTCTAGATTTCTCTGTGATTAAAATTTCATCACTATTTGGCCTTTGTTTACTCTGCTAATTGTTTATTTTCATTGGCTTGGAAATAGTTGAACATTTAACATTGGTTTGTTTTCACATTAGACTCATTATTATTATTTATTTATTATTGTACACTGCTCAAAAAAATAAAGGGAGCACTTAAACAACACAATGTAACTCCAAGTCAATCACACTTCTGTGAAATCACACTGTCCACTCAGAAAGCAACAATGATTGACAATCAATTTCACATGGTGTTGTGCAAACGGAAAAGACAACAGGTGGAAATTATAGGCAATTAGCAAGACAAACCCAATAAAGGAGTAGTTCTGCAGGTGGTGACCATAAACCACTTTTCAGTTCCTATGCTTCCTGGCTGATGTTTTGGTCACTTTTGAATGCTGGCGGTGCTTTCACGATAGTGGTAGCATGAGACTGAGTCTACAACCAACAGAGAAAACATTTCCAGAAACTGGATTGCCTATTCACCATCTACAGGTAATATTTTTTGGGTTTTGCCTGTATGCTTTTTTCTACCAAGAAAAATAAATACGTTAGTGTTTTTTCTGACTGAAAACACCCGAACATGTGCGTGAGCATGAGAAAAGAACAGAGCATTTTAATTGTATGTTAGCATTGCTTCGGCGCTCATCTGTCACTGGGAGCGGGACTGTGAACGCTGAACTAGTGCAGCAGCTAGATAGAGAAAAACAGTATTGGCCGAAAATGCTCAAGCGTGATGTGGCTGTCAAAGTTTTTAGGCTAAATGAAATATAGTATTATCAAAAAACAAAAAAACAAGCTGCTTTCTTTTACATTTGATATTTACATTTACATTTAGGGCATTTGGCAGACACTTTTATCCAAAGCGACTTACATGTAGTACATTTGTCAATATTTGGACAGGTCATACACCAGTAATTGTAATTTGTAAGCAACCAATATTATACCAGAATACTTACAGCATCTTGTAATGTGTCTATTACCATTCAGTTATCAAACAAAGTGCCTAGTGGCCTTGAATAATAAAGTGCTAAATGCATAAGTGCAGAATCTTTTAGTATAAAGAAGAGTAAAAAAAAACATTTCAGGAAGAAATTTGAGTTAAGATTTTTCCAGGTTTTTTACAAGTTGACCTATACCGTCTGCATCCTTTTCCTCACAGAAAAAGGAGAGGGGGAGAGAGAGAGCAGCAACCCCTGGAGAGCAGAGTAGGACAAGACAAGACAGGAGAGAGACAGACAGGAAGAAAACATTAATGGGTGTGTGTAGGGCTGGGAGGTATGGCTTAAATTTAATACCCCGATATTTTTCAAATGTTTGACGATATCCCGGTATTTAAAGGTATTTAATTTTTTAAGTAAAGGGTTGAAAGAAATTAATTTGTTCGTTCATTATGATTTTTGTTGGAACACCAATAAACAAGACTGAGTAAGTAAAAGTAGTGCTATTGTTTAAATCTTTATTAAATGCAGGAATACTAATAAATAACTTTGCAACCGCAAAAAAATAAGCCTATCCGCTGTCTATGGCTTCAGTACTGAACCGTGGCATGTCATGGCACCACCACAGTACTTGCTTAGGTTTATGAATTACAAAAAAGTCCCACTGTCATTTAACTAGATTAACTACTGGTATAGTTCTGACAATCAGATTGGTTTCACAGGTTCTGGGCACGGAAAAATAGCTTTCGAACTCGAGCCAAACAACCCCCATAAGCTTTTTTCCCATGTTA
>JACXGM010000506.1:0-39473 GCA_016801145.1 Umbra pygmaea
TTTAACCCCCCCCCCCCCCCGTTGAATTCCTCCTAAAAATCATGAACATCACTAGGTGTTCTAAAACTTTGACCAACAGTGTATATGTTGTGTTGTGTATGTTTGCAATTTGTATGATATGTTACAAATCCTATATTTACAATTACATTAGAAACTTTTTGTAGTTCACAACAATGTTCAAGTTAATGAACTACATCACTAATCTTTTCCCCAGGATAATCACATCCCCAGGCTCTAGCACATATGAGCCTGGAACACTTTACACTCAAAGGAAATTTAATGAGGCAGAGACTTAAAAACGCAACCTTTTTTGTCATAATTTTTATTTATCGAATACTGTCACTGTATGTGTACTGCTTGATTATTGGTGTGTCTAAATACAACAGCGATGCACAGAACATATGGAAGAGAGTGTAGCAGGAGATTGATAGTTCAAGTTTAATGACTGATTAGCACTGCCGATTCTGGGCAATAGCCCAAGGCCACATTTAAAACGAGAGTCCACCAGACGCTCTGCGAATTGGGCAGAATTATCTGGGAGTGAGACTAAAGGAATATTCCTATGGTGCTTTCCTCTACTCACCTAGAAGTTGGTCATATCCCTTCTAATTAAAATGTTTAGGAAAACGGCCTGTAATCAAACCAGTGAAAAGATTTATTGAATTGAGGAATCGAACAAGGTCCATAGTCTAAGAGGGATGGGTGTGATTTAGACAAATTATGATCAGGAAACCAACTGAACGCCTCCCCTGAGTTAGGCTGTAGTTATTAAATTGTGATCAGTGACATCACGGGTCACATGTCTGGACACTTGCGGTGGCCGTCTTTGGAAGTACAACAGGCATTGAAAAGTTGTTTCTACAGTCTGACAGGTGGTAAACATGATGTTGGGGTGTTTAGGGGTCTGGAGTGATCCTTTAAGTAAATAAAGACAAATACTTATTTTTACCAGTTACTATCAATAATATATATTAGTTGTATGACAGTTATATTATTAATTGTATTACTACCATGATAATTAGTAATGGTAGTAGAATGAGCAGTAACAGTATTAATAATGGTAGTTGTACTGTTAATAGCAGCAAAGTACTATTAGTAGTATTAGTACTATTAGTAGTAGTAGCAGCAGTAGCAATAGTTGTAGTAGTATTAGTGATTGTAGTAGTGGTAGCAGTAGCAGTAGTAGTGATAGAAGTAGAAGTGGTAAACGTAGTAGTTATTGTAGTCCACATTAATGACAGACTTCTGGGGATTCATCGTATGGAACACATATATTAGCAGATTTGTATTGGAGTTGTCATTCAGTTATGAGCAACCATTTGCATTGTTATTAACACATAATGTGATCATTATCCGTACAAATGAGCAAGCTTTATTCCACCCCCCCCCCCATGGATATTTGCAGTTCCGTTCTGTACGTCAGTTCTCAGCATCACCTTGTGAGCCAGAAGAAACAGAAGAAAAGAAAGCGAGCGTATTCATGAGGGAATACTGCTTTTCCCTCTCAGAGCTTCCTCTCGCGTTCAGAGTTAGCGCACGGCGAGGTGGGGGGGGGCGTTGTTTGGGAAAGGGGGAATTGGAGTTGAGTTGAGCCGAGCAAAGCCAACGTGTTGTGAGCTTTTGTGAAGCGTTTGGTTTCCTGGATCGCTGTTGACAGAAACATCATAAGCGCTCCAGGGAGTGGCGGAGCGCCGACAGCAGGCATCAGGATTCCATCCCCACAACCGTAGTCTTCATGTAAAACATGACTGCCGTTTCCCCGAGCATGCTGACGTACACTGAAGCATTGTGGGTCAGGGCGAGGCGGAGCGATAGATGAAGGGATGAACAGGAGGGTGCGCGCTGTCGGAGCCAAAGAGGAGGTGTCACTCCTTTAATCCCCTCTGTGTTCCACTGGGGATTCACTTTAGCAGAGCGGGAGAAGATACCGGAACGTCTCTCTGCATGTGCTCTCATGCTTGCATTGAATTGGCCTGTGTGTTTATGGTCCACATCTGACAAAGCTGTTTAGTTTAATTCCTTATGCTCCTCTGTCCACGTCCTCGTGTCACAAAATGGCAAGAACAACCACCTAACTTCCCTTTTTCAGTCTCTTTTTTTTAGAACATATTAACTCACTCTCTCTGTGGCTAAAAACAAGCCCCGCCCTTGCTGGTGACTTTGATGAATGACAGATCCCACTGGGGACTGGTCCTCCATCTGTTTAACCCCCCCTCCCACTTCTCCCCTCCAAACCTGGAAGGAGCCCCCCCGCACGTCCCTGTGCCTCAGCCTGACAAATAGTATTTAACTACTGTTTTGGATACACTCAGTACTCAGTATGCCTGTTATGCAAAGCTACGCTCTGTTTTCTTAGAGCCCTGGTCTCTATGACCCTGCTGATACATGTCAACACATTTCAATACAGTCCTCTTACTGTCAATGCACCATTTCCATTTTCTTAATCACCTCGGCCTGGTTCTGGCAGCTAATGCTGGCATTCTCTTCTGACTTCCTGAACAGTGTGGTAGGATCTCTCTGACCTCCCCTTCAATCCCCAGGTCACAGTTCTAGCTGATTCTGTCCCAGTCTTGGCGTGCTTTACCAAGCCTGTTTGTTATGTGTGTGTGCCTGTGTGTGTGTGTGTGTGTGGGATTCTCTGTTCATTTTGGCAGTCCCCTCGCCCAACGTGCCCTCATCTGAAGGGGTTAAAGTCTGTAAAATAACAGAAGATTAATAAAACATGGGGATCTGTTTAGTGACATGTGGGCTAGCCAGGCCCTGGTGCATGCTAATGAACACAAGACAGAGGGAGAGAGAGAGAAAGAGAGCCAGTGAGAGAAAGAGGGAGAGTAGTGGAGCCAGGCGCTGCCAGGAATATAGATATCAGCTGGAGAGAGTGATAGAAACATCAGGGTGTAAACCAGCCAGAATTGTGCGTTCAACATTCATCCTAATCCACCGTATTCCTCCTACTGCAGAAAGGCCCCCTGTTGATAGAAGATCCGGCAGGCACCAACAAGATCTTTGTCATCTTCATCATCGTCGCCGCCGGAACCGACGCCAACTTTTAGCTTGTGCATCCAGACATTTCGTGGTACCAGAGGCAGACTGGGACCAGATATCTAGCCCCCACCCCCCTCTAAGCGCCATTATTAGAAAATTGGCTTTTGGCTAAACATGGGCCAGCCCATCTGTCTGGCCATTGACTGGGATCTCTCACGGCCCTGTCATGAGGACTGGGAGGAAGACACACTGAGACAGAGAGCAGCAGAGAGCAATGAAAGATGAGATGAAGTGAGAGAGGTAGGGGGAGAGGGATGTAGCAGGGAGACGGGAAGAGAGAGAGAGATGGAGAGAGCCAGACGCTGAGGGTCTGTAAAGCCCTGTGATAGAGAACTGGGGCCCTGAGACACACTCGCCAACGCACCGTGCAGAATTAAACACCAGGCCTCGGCGTAGGTGGGTGGGCTCCAATCCGTATTTAATGAAGGATCTGTGGAGAAGAGAAGGGGGGGCTTTTAATTTGTATTTCCAGCGATCTGGCCGTCTGGAAACATGCTCTCAGGAATGATCGGGAGGAGCTCTGGTAATGAGGATGAGACTGGAGAAACAAAAGGGTGATGATCACAGACAGAGCGTCCCGATGGCTAGACAACCAGTTCTCAACCTGCGTCTAAAAGGCTTGATTTAGGTCTACTCTGTACAGGTCCTTAATACATCACAGTTCTCCCCTGGAGCTCTTACTGGCCAGGCACCAAGTGGTTTACGATTCTCAAGCACCAACAACTTTGAGGTTACTGTAAGGTAGAACCAGTTACATGGTAGTACAGACTTATTTGTGCTGTTTCTTAAAACCTACGTAGAAGTCTGTCAACCGGTGGTGAAGTTTAGTGGTGGAGGAGTTAGTCTTAGTGGTGGTAAAGTTAGGGTTAGTGGTGATTCTATTAGGTTTAGTGATTGTGGAGTTAGGGTTAGTGTTGGTTAATTTAGTGTTAGTGTTAGCTGTGGTTAAGGTTAATGGTGCTGGAGTTAGTATTAGGGGATGGGGATAGTTGTGGTTAAGTAATGGTTAGTGGTTGTGGGGTTAGTGTTAAGGGTTAACTGAGGTTAAGGTTAGTGTTGGTGGGGTTAGTGTTAAGGGTTAACTGAGGTTAAGGTTAGTGTTGGTGGGGTTACTGTTAGGGGTTAGGGTTAGCTGAGGTTAAGGTAAGTGGTGGTGGGGTTACTGTTAGGGTTAGCTGAGGTTAAGGTTAATGTTGGTGGGGTTAGTATTAGGGGATGGGGATAGTTGTAGTTAAGTTAAGGTTAGTGTTGAAGTGTTCTGTCTGTATGTGTACCTCTGCTGTCCTCTTTATCATGACAGCAGTCACCAGCATTCATTCTATAATTAGATGCTTTAATTAGGGGACGCCAGATGAGTGACAGTTTGAAGTCAGTGACTCACGCTCAGGACCGTGTGTGTGTGTGGTCGGAGCTTCAGGCTACATACTGTCTCTATGAAGGCTGCCCCCTATTCCGAAAAAGGTTCTAAAAGCCTCTTAAGAAATCAAATGATCCGACTCTGTGAAATAATCTCTTGGTTGTGTGGGTAGGATTAACGTGCTGTAAATTCGTGCCCCTCTTTACTCCTGGTGTAATGACACTCCCTGTGGTCACATCCGAGTGAAATCACTCCTCTGTATTTCGGGTGAAGTTTGCAATCACAGCAGCAGGAATAATCTGTATGTTTTCACATACAAAGGATGGTAAGAAGTGTAGGATTTTTTTAGTCTTAAACATTGGCTGCAGAGATAGATTCCCCTAGGTCTGGCATGAGTGCAAAATATGTGCATGTTTATATTTTTAGATGGAACATTACTAAATGTAAGGTGTCTTTTTTAAGAAATTGATTTCCCAGTAAAATAATGTGTAATGAGTAATAAGGTGTGCGGTATACTGTATGTTTTAAATAACGAAACCTTCATGGTGTATAGGAATATAATAATAAAAAAGTAATGTAATTGTAATGTAATTGTTGGTTTTTAGGGACATACATTGTACCTGTACTGTATGTAGCCTTCCCACTACAACTGTATCAGCCTCTCTGCTGCTTGAACAGAACAGATAAAACAGTTTTGACAGGGCCGTATGTAAATGGACATTTTACTGCTTAGTCTGCTAGTTACTCCTGTGTAGCAAACGTTGACATTTTCTCCTCTTTAGAAAAAAAATCGTAATACTAATGTCAATAGGACATCAATAAAGTCTCGCTAATTTTTACACGCGCATCCAGCAGAGTTGCCCTCCACTGCACATTTTCCACATCAAAGTTCCAGATCGGGCTCCTGCTAATCTGGTATTAAAAAACTGAGGAGAAAAAAAGGTGACCTTGTCCAAATTAATAACTCAGTGCCGAAATGTGCTTTCAACATACAAAAGGTTAAGCAAAGGTTACCCTTCAACTGCAGCGTACAGACAGCACAGTCCCCCCCGCCCTCGTCTCCTCCAGTCATTCTGACAGATTCCTGCACCGTCTCAATGGGGGAATTCTCCCCTGCCTCCTGACTGACTTTGTTAATGCGCAGCCAGTAGAATCCTGCTCCGTCCCACCGTCACAGAACTCATCTGGAGTTTACTGGGAGTAATGCCGGGCCTAAACACCCGCACTTACACACGGGCGTGGACAGATCCGCGCATAAATTCACGCACGCGTTCACAGAGAAAAATGCACACACGAATTCACACACAATCTTTCTGGAGACATCTGGGTGGATAGGGGGAGATATCTCATCCCAGACAGGGAAACAGGCATCCGTGAAGCAGTGACTTGAGAGGAGTTAAGTGGCCGTGCAGGTGCTGCTCTCAACAAGTTCTCTAGCCACCAGCTCCGGGGCTCAGCCAACCAGAAGAGCCCCTCCCTCTACCCGGGCCCGTTACTGCATCTTCCTCACTGCCACCCCGACTCCTGGACCAGTACCGGCGTGTTGGCGAGAGGTAATCCCCCAGGCGGGTTTTACTCGATTACACCGAGATCCGGCCCAAAACGTCCTCTCCGGCCACTCAAGTGAATCAGTCAAATTATCGAGTGGCAAAACTAATTCGGAGCCTGGGGGCCATTGGAGCTGCCACTTCCCATAAGTCCAGCTTTCAGTCAGTGTGGGATTGTTTTTATTTCATCCTCTTGTTTCATTTATTATGGCTATTGAAGCTAATCCGACCAGCAAACCCCCAGCCACTGCGCCTGTCACTATTGTTTCAGCTCCAATGTGCCCCCCACCTCCCCTCCCTGTTTTCACTGGGAGTGCCTCTGCCTGCCTGCCTGCCAAAATGCCCCAACCAACAAACCCCCCCAAACAGTTCTCATCCTCCTCCACTCTCTGTCAGCCAGCGGAGGACCAACGAAAGGGGATTGAGAGTTAACACAAGAGGTGAGTGAGAAAGAGAGACGGAAAGAAAGGAAGAAGTGAGGGAGAAAAAGAGAGGGGGAGGGATGAATGGAGGGAGTTGACAGAAATAGAGAGAGAGAGGGTGACGAGAGAGAGAGAGAGTAGAGAGGAGCTAGGCCACTGTGCTCATCAATCACATTAGAGCCGTTTGGACAGACTGGGCCCTCCTCTGCTACCAGGACCTGCATCAGCCATAGCTCACTCATTTCTCCTTTCTGTTTCATATCGTTGAACTCAAAGATGTACAAATGACTTGCTCTGGTAAAAAGTACGCTTTCCACAGATGGATGTGCTGCGGAGTGTTTGGGACTCGGGCTGGGTGGTTTTCAGCGAGTCTTTGGTTCAGTCAGTAGGTCAGGTAGGACAATGCGTCTCGGCACTGTACAAGCAAACAAGCTGCGCTCAATAATGCACACATTTCCTCCACCTTCTTTGTGATTCCTCTCTCTGTCTCTTCATCTCTGTCTCCTTTCTTTTCTCCATCTCTCTCTCTCTCTCTCTCTCTCTTTCTCTCTCTCTCTCTCTCTCTCTCTCTCTCTCTCTCTCTCTCTCTCTCTCTCTCTCTCTCTCTCTCTCTCTCTATCTCCGTGCCCACATCATACGTTAAGACTTCTTAGCCTGTTGGTCTCTCCCTGGACCACAGCAAATGGATTGAGGGCAAAAAAGGAACCCTCCCCCCACACCATCTTCTTAGACGGCGGAACCAGTTGTTTAAAGGAGGGGCAGTGAAAGGGCGAAGGCCCGGCCCGATCGAAAACGGATCAGACAGACATGGAGCTCAAGGTTAACTAGAAAGTTGGGTCTTGTTGCTCGTCTAGCTGGAAAATAAACAGCGGGAGTCCCCCTGGGAGAGCAGGGTGGTCCGTCTTTAATGATCCATGTGCCCAGGCCTGCCTTTGAAGCAGGAGGGAGGTACAAACCTTTGTTCTTCCGCAATTAACAGTATTAATAAGGCTAGTCGATTACGGAGCTTGGCTAAGTGCAGACCAACAAGTTTACTGTAGCTACTGAGAAGCAGCACAGGCCAGAGGGGATGAAAATTTGTCATAAAACTATGGAAGAATGAAGGACCGCGAAACATTGCAACCACTTAATGTTCTCCTCCTTGCTGTGCTTAATGTTCCAAAGACACAGACGTTTTTATTTTGTCTCTACAGGAACGTTACTGGATGTGTGTGGCGACAGGCAAGGTGTGTGTCCGGGTTAAGTTAGCCAGATATGGAGAGACAGAAATATCTTGTTGAACTGGGACAGAGTGACATGAAGAATGAGTCGCAGTGATAAAGGGCAGGTAGAAATGCGTGCAGGGGGGTTAGTTAGGCACAGATGAGCAGATTTAGAGATAGGTTGAGAGGAGAGAGAGCGATAGAGAGAGAGGAGAGATAGAGGTTTAAATGTGTATGGAAGAAAAGTGCTCTCCGCTCACTTTCTGCCCACTGAGCAAAGCCTTGTAACTCTTTGAACACTTGGCCCATTTATTTCTGCTAAGTCGTGATATTGCGAGTCAGCCAGTAAGGACTCTAGTGGCTCTTTTCATGAAACATTAACGAGTTCCTGGGGTTAAAGGGATGCCTAGAAATCAGTGCCGGTCTCTCTCTCCTTTTCGTTTGCAGACGGCCCCTAAAATGCAACAGCGGTCCACACAAGCCAGCCCGCACAGTATACCTGCATGTGTCAGAAGTGGGTGCGCATGAGTGACTATAAACAGAACCAATATGGTGACCAGAAACCTGTCTCTGGGTTTATAACTCCAGTCGTGATTTGGCCTCCCGTGTCGAGAGAGTGACTCTGGGTCTCGCCCCCGTAAAGCTTGGCTGTCTGTATCCCGAGCCTCGGACACCCCAGCCAGGGTTATTAATCGACTGCTGCATTGCAACCCACGGACTAGCCTGCCACCAGGGCCTCAGTTGATGACATGTACAGAACGGCACTCCCACGTACAAACCGATCCCATTCCCAGACCAGGGTCCGTATCAACAAAAACATCTACGATGTGTGGGGGGGGTTGATCTCGGATCTGTCCGTTCAATGTTTTTCATTAGTTGTAAACTGCAACACTGATCCTAGTTCATGAGACGCTTAGGGGATATGAAGACTGGCCAGACCACGAAGAAGACACTCTCGGAAGGAAAAAATCCAAAACCACAGGTTTCTTCACGACTGTCCCTCGCCTGTTCGAACAGCCGTCGCGAGGTGTCGCCGTGTCTGCTTGCAGAAAAGCCCGGCTGCGAACAGGGAGACGGCGAGTGGCACAGCCCAAACAGAGGAAGTGATTGCTGCAGCAGGGAGTTAATTAGCAGCTTATTCCTGTTTGATAGAAGTAATCTCCTCTCCTAGCTGTGTGATTTTACCTTGATGTAATATAAAACTGCAAGCTGCTGCTGCTGCGTCTGCTAATTATTGCCTGTGTCCTGTGGCCACTTGGACGATGTAGAGAGTCCCGACGCCTGGCTCACTTAAACACACACATACAGTTCACACACACACGCACACACGAACACATAGACTATATACGCTGTGAATGCACGTAAACATGCCTACACAAACACAAATGCACAGAAACAAATGTATGTAGACACACACAAGCGCACGATTGCAACGATAAGATTAAGCCTTTGGTTTTGCTAAAAAAGAAGCTGTTGAAAAGCTTCACTTTCAGGTGCCAGCAGTTACAGGGAGGATGCTCAATTTAGGGATTTGCGTTGGAGACAAATTCACTGCACACATAATATCCCAGGTTTTTCTCATGGCGATATGTACAAAATCGTAAGGAAAACATATCCATATGTGACGTTTCCGGAGGCAGAAAAACATATGCAATGTACATTTACGAAATGTAAAAAAGTCAGTTTACCTTAACCTAACCTTAACCTCAACCTCCCCTTAACCTAACCTTAACATCAATAACCTATCATATTATCCCTGAAGAAAACGTTCCCCAAGTACTATAAATTCTAAAATGATTGGCCTACTCTTTGAAGTGTTCCGGTAGAACAGAGATTCAGTACATAAAAAACATTTTGATTGGCCATGTCCTAAGTCTGCCTACGTAATGTGGCAAAATGTCCATTATGTACGGTTACTCAGGTCTTGCCATGAGAATGCATTGTGATTCTACGAAGAAGGCTTTTTTTCAGTCAAAAAGCCTTTTCTCTAAGTAATTAAGGGCGTATATAACCAAGTAAGGTCTGTTGATATTTTTTCTTCTAATCTTAGTAAAATGTATTTTTAAAAGATTAGAAGTTTTAAAGGTTTGTTTGTTTAGCAAGGGTTTTACTGACACACATGGAGTCTGTATGGAACACCATTTATTCACACGTTAACTAAACATCAAGATGGAGGTCAAAGTAAGATTAGATTACATTGAAATGCACTGAGAGAGAGAGAGAAAGGACAGATGAAGGAGAGACAGTGCCCTCTCACGCATCTTGTTCTCCATCTTATAACATGCAAACCACAAACAGGCCCTTTTAATCCAGGACTCTCACTCAGGCTTTTCACACTCTCCTCCAAAAGCCACATCTGGGATTCAACTCGTGTGTTAAAAGACTCCAATCAATGACTGCTTAAAATGTCCCCTGCACACTCCCGGCCAATGTCAGCAGCAGACCAACGGAGAGTACTGATTGACAGATCAAAGATAGGGATGAACGATAAATACTTCATATTGTATTACTGTAAAATGGAAAAATCCTCCCATCGTTGGTCTGTAACTGGATAACATTGACATGTAGTGGCAGAGATGGGTGAGTGGTGTTGTTGAAATGGTTCCGTCTTTGAGGATGACATTTAGTCCCCTTAAAGGTGCTATTTGAAGAATTCAAGCCATAACAATGGAACGACATTCTCTTTCAAGTAAAGCACCTTTAAATTTGGATTGTGTGTTTTCATATATATTTGTGTATTTGTATATGTGTGTGTGTGTGTGAATATATGTGCATAAGTGTGTGTGTTTTAATTTAATTTAAAATTAATTAATTTAATTTTAATAATTTGTTTAATCATGTGTGAATTCATTTGTTTATACATTGACCAGACAGTGCCACTCATCTCACACATCTGCTTTTTTGCCGACTCCTCTCAAAGCGGCCTGCCTCGCCGTTAGCAACTACATTAAGGCGGTATGCTTTCATTAACACAGGCTGAGGCAAAAGCTTTGACTCACAGACTCAGAAGTTATGAACCTCGTATTTGTCAGATGGCTCAGGGTATAGGGAGTTAGATTTGTAGTCGGAAGGTTGACAGTTTGATTCCAACACAAGTCTACATTTTGTTGTGTCCTTGAGCAAGGCACTTTTAGTTGTACCAGGGATGTCCATGTACTTACTGTTAGTCGCTCTTAATAATATTTTTCGCAGGACATAAAGTGGATATTTTAGCACAGCTGGGTTCTAACTGTCTCTGTGTCCAGAGCACAAAGCCACAAGCTGCAGGTAACACGGGTTTGAATGACACCTCCATCCCGCCCCGTTTTCTGGCATTCTCTCCACATTTGCAGAATGCACAGGGGTTTGATTACGCCTCAAAGCAGCCTCTTTCTGTAGTGCTCCCATCTCATCCTTGATCCACTGTTCGGAAATTCCAAAGGTGAATTAAATACGGTACACCCTATCCAACCTTCTATCTGGGTTCCTCTGGATCTCAGTTTACTTTAGTACACGGAATAGGAAAGTAATATTTACTGTTGAGAATCAAAAGCACACTCAGTGTGTGGGGGGTTACATTTCCTGGGACACTGTCAAAGCAAAGAAAAGACGTTATTCTCCCCATTGAGAGGAAGAAACGCGAAATGCAATAATGCATCCGGTTTGAGAATTGACAATTACTCAGTGACCATTTCGGCTGAAAAACACGATCTCTCCGGGCTTGTTCTCACAGGCAATCCGTGTTTTTTTCTCCACTCTCTTTCTCTCCATTCCTTTGTCTGCGTTCACATGTACAATTGTGAATTTACTCTGGTGGGATTGTTTGGGCAAGAGCGAGAGAGAAAAGAGCTTTGAGTGAGTCCTTCCTGCTCAATGCATTTCTACTTCCCAGTCTGCCTTTAATGGCCTTTAAGTGACTATCTGAAGTGAGAGAGATAGTGCATCGTATGTATACAGCCACATATAGGCGCTTCTGCGCCACACACCGACTCAATATTTGTGTGAATTGTCCGCCCAGTTCTGCTGATTTTATAAACAGTGTGTTGCCCTGCATGCTTTAAGCTGCATGATGGGAAAATCCCTTTCGCTAAAATGACAGGCGGTGAAAGAAGGAAAAGGACTGTGTTCGGTAATAAGGCCCCGCATTCCTCTGCTGTCATCCTCCAGCGCCCGTAGATTAATGTCTGGACTGTGCAATTAATACCTAGACTGACCACTGAATACCAGCGCAGTTATTAAAATCAAATCAATAGCCACAGCACTGGCTTCGGACCTGTACTAAAAAGAAAAACATCAAAAGAATTGGAATGAACTATTTTTTTCTTTCTATGGAATCTTGTCTCACCAGGTAACCCCGTTTAATTAAACAGACGCCATGTTGGATCAGACCTGACAGCATCTAGCTGGACTGAATGTGAGGGAGGAATTCAGGCAGCCCTGACCGTCGCCTGACCCTGAAGAGACCACACAAAAGCCTTCTGTAACCTGTTTAGGGTAACAAGCTAGGACTACGCCCCCCCCCCAGACCTTCCTAGCCAGGTTACCGATTGGCCACGAGAATGGCCCCTCCCGATCTGGTTTGAGGAGAACTGCAAGGACGGTGCTTGAAAGAGGAGAAAGAGGATGGATGGGCTGGTCCAGTCTGATGTGCCTGACTGCCTTCCACTCATCTGGCGGGGTCGACTCTGAGGGCCAGGCTTCACAAAGCAGGGGCCGGCCCCGGGGTCCTCTACATCTGAGGAGCGCTATGAAAGGCAAACAATAAGCAATCTGTTTGTCCGCCCCTAGAAAAACGCTGTTCCCCTTTCATCCGCGGGCTCCCATTTCCTTGGGTCGTGACTTTACTCAAACATCAATTACTGTTACGTTCCCGTTTTTGATCTCGCAGGCTCCTATTCCATGTAAAAACCAGGCGAGGGGAAAATGTGTAAAGACAATGCACTGATTGTGTTTTGGCGTTGGATGGTCTCGATGTGGTCTGCTAGGCAGTGTGCTTGTTGAGAGCCTTTCTCCTACACCTTAGAACCCTTCAGTACGTATGTCACGAGAAGCTCTGAAACACAGTCACCTCAGAAAGAACTTAGCCTTTCGTTTCTTTAAAGTTGACATAGAGGCAGTGCAAAGTGATGGGAGTTTAGTACAATAAGATAACACCAGTGTGCTTTTCAATACACCTGCTTCGAACATCCCAGGCAAAGTGTTGTAGCCTACGCTACTGGCATGAGAATTGACACGTTCCATATTTCTGGTTAAAACATTGAAATACTTTTGCTCAGTGAGTAGCTATGGTAGTATTCCTCACAACTGAATGGACTGTACCTTTGATTGAGTGCCAGACAAACTGGGGTCCTCATCTATGTAAATTCTTACTATCTCTAACTGTTTTCCCACATCAACATTGAATAATAGTCAGAGAATATTGCTTTTTAATGATATCTACCAACAATTTACGAATGTTCTATGTACCGTGACAAAAATAATAATGTACCTCCAGTTACACGTCATTGTTGCTGTTGGCTCCGGACCATCAATGTATTTCTCTACTAGAAGCTGTCATTGGCCCAGTCACTGGTTGTAGTTTACGTTAGGCCTATCACACTTCTGACGCTGCTTCTGCTCAACAACTTGATGAAAGACAGTTGTCAAGGACACATCGGTCGATTGATCTTTCCTTCTCTTTTGATCAACAGATATGTACGGTCCATTCGACGGTCGCTAGTTCAGCTAGTTATTTTCCACATCTCAGATTAGGTGGCTGTTGCAGATTGTTTCATCCTAATAATGCCTTAATAATGCCTTGATGATATAATTCATCAAGAACATCTTTCCCATTAAAATAAATGCAGCCATGCCTCATTTCAAGCAACAGTGACACACATTTTGAACTTTTTTCCCAATAATAACTGGAGTAAATCTCCCATCCGGATGTTGTTACTGTTGTAGTCATGGACACCAATCAACTCCATTATACTGAGATGTTACTTAAATTCAGTACACCCTCCACATGAAAAATATATTTTTCAGTTTTATTATTTAAGTTGATAATGATAACACCAACATTTAATGTAATAAACATTTAAAACAACATTCCCAAAGAACAATTTAACAGTAATGACATTTACCTTAAGATGATAAACCAGATCTAACCGAGATCATTTTGTGGCGAATTCAAATGCGCACCAACATGGATTTTCTTATGTTTATTTAACCCAGTAAAAGGGTGTGGTCACTGAAATGTCAGGCCATGAGGATCTATAATATGACTATTATAATATGACTATGAATATGACTTTGCCAAGCTTTTTCCGGGCTATCGGGGCTGACGTACGCGCTCCCTCCAGTCGTGTTCTCGTCAGCTGTTTTCTCCTCTCTCTCCCCTTGGCCACGACACGTAGACAGCTAATTCACAGTGCTCAATAATAAGAGGTCTGAGCTTCCCTTGGAGCTGCCGCAGCTGAATCCCTGGCAAGTCTGCTGGATTAAGCAACAAAATGAAGTCGTAACAAAATGAATCAATCATCATGACATTTTGTTTAAATGTAGCTATTGAAAACATTTTGCGCGTTTCCTCAGGCTTGCTCAAACAGGAGGCTGGGATGCATAAAAATAGGTGGAGACTTTTTTATGTTAGAATTCAGATTAATTTGTCTTAACTTCCCATTCATTTTCACCTCTGCTATCACATTGGGGCTTTTCTACATGTTTCCTAGTTAGAATCATTTGTTGGTTTATTTACGTTGCCATGTGCAGTGGAATTGAGAAACTGGCCAGTGAGAACCGCACAGTAAATTTTCTGCCTTTAGTGTTTGACAGCAGTGGAGTAATGGGTTCTGATCAGAGACTTCCCTTCAAGGGGTAAAGAAACCTAAGTGTTCTTTTTCATACCGACATAATTAAATGATGAATGAACGAACATCTTCCTCCCCCTTTTAATTCTTTTCTTTTTTTGAGTTTCTTTCTTTGAGTATTTTTTTTACATTTCTCCTATTCCGTTGGAGGCAATCCGGTTAATGAATTAGATCAAGGTGACATATACTGTCTGAACCTGAGAAGAAAAAGAAAAAGACGTCTCTCTTTTTTTGTCCTTATTCGCAAAGAAAATGTAGATCACTTCGAAAGCGAGGAGGCATCGCGTCGTCACTTAATGAATTACTTAATGTGTCCCTGAGTCGTCTAATTGAATTAATTAGGGGCCTAATTGGGCAGAGTGCTGATGGCTTCCGGGCGGTGGAGCTCTTGATGAGCTGAAGGTAGCTGGGCTTCTGGGAGAGAACCAGCTCTCAGGGGACAGGCGGACACACCAGCAGCAAGCCCCAGGTGCCCTCACCTCTCCCTGGTTTAGGCGTGACATGGCCCCGGAAACCAAACCCGACATGCTTGGACTGAGATGCACTGAAGTGAAAGAGTAAAAACAAAAGAAGGATGACAAAGTATCTAAGTGTTGTTCATTTTGAAAAATATGTTGATGCCTGTGTTACTCTGATGCAAACATCTGTCTGGCCTAGTAGCTTCTCCCCTGATTTCCTTGTAAGGCATTTTGTTCTATCCGTGCTATGTCAAAACGTAGATAACTGTGTTTTGTCTTTACTGTCGGTGTCTCCTTGCTGTGTATGCTTGTGATTTGTGTACAGTATTTATGTGTTGTCCCGCAGGGCTGACAGCGGCAGCGATGGCTGAGGCTATGAAACTACAAAAGATCAAGCTGATGGCTATGAACAATCTGCACGGAGCCGGCAGTCAGAACGGTACCGAGTCAGAGAACGACGAGCTCAACTCCAACGCAGGTGAGACAATAACAAACACACACTGCACTATTCATCACAGCTGACTACTGAGGCAAAATAGACTAAAACAAATAACAAAAAAAAACAGAATGAAAATATACTGGTATGTCAGATTGCTCAGCAGTCAGGTAGTCAGACTTGCCGGTTTGACTCCAAAGCTTCTCCAGGGGGATGCCCCTGTACTTACTGTAAGTCGCTCTGGATAAGAGAGTCTGCTAAATTACTAAAATGCAAACATGTAAATGTATAAATGTTAACATCTCAGTCAAATGTCAGAGCTCTTGAATGATGGTCGACATATACATAATTTCAGAACCAGACAGCATTTAAAGGTTTGTCTAGACAGCTTTAGGAGGTAGTTGAGGAAGAAGTGTCAGAAAGTTTGTCTTTTTGTAAACATCCACCGGTCATCTCTCATCTCGCCGGCTTCTGCTCGCTACAGGTAATTGGCTTTTTCCCACGCGTTGCTTTGGTCTCAGCCGTATTTCACTGACGCTAATGACGTGGTTAATGGCAGTAGCCTGACCATGCATTTAGACAGCGGCGATGACGGTGTGTGTGTGTGACTAACAACGTGAGGCCTGGGTAACTGTCGCCATGCAGAAACAAGACAGGCGCTTTTATCACCACCCAGAGCCACGGCAGATGCTGACGCCCCCAGTAGAGACGTGAGCATGAATAAGCAGAGGAACAAATAAACACTAAAACACACAGATGCACGGCGACAGGACATACGGAAGAACACACTTATTTACATGTCACGCTGTTTACATATAAGCACAGAGGGACTAAGGATGAGGAAAACAACAGAGGTTCACAATAATATTTACTGGGCCTGTATGTTAGTCTTCCGGGGTGTTGCTGTTTGTGAAAAGTGGCTAATTGTGAATAGGCAGAAAGAGCCCATGAATCTAGCAGATAAAAACGAGACCAGTGGATGTTACCGATCCAATAGACACACAACCCGTCATGGCACCTCAACCCAAATGGTTGCTGATTAAATCTCTTTTGGAATATTGAGACGAAACAGCCGGAGATGGAAGTAGGACGATGTGGACGGAAGAGGGATTTGCGTGTCCCGCTCTGTCACAGTTTCTCTAATGACACAAGCACTGTGAAGAACTGACCCGTTGCTCAACCTTCTCAGCCGTGATAATGATGATGATGATGATCATTAGAGAGAGAGATCGCAGAGAGAGAGGGAGACGAGCTTTCAGATGTCTCTGTCCAGTTGATCTGTCTCACCCAAATCTTGCTGCAGTCTGCTCCCTTAACAAAAGCAGGGAAAGACACAAATGAATGTAGCCGGTCTGCAGAATGCATTTAAAGGGACCTGCTTTACTGACACATGGGGTCCAGTAGCCAGGGGATAGGAAGCATTTTGAACCACGGTGCGTGTGTTGAAATGACATCTAATTATGCATTCACCCTTATTCAGCCCAGAGAAGTTTCACGCCTGTGAAAGCGATCCCTGGCGTTGTGTTTTAGCAGAGGGCACATGTGCCTGAGGAGACTTTTTTCGGAGTATTGCCCACACAGATTAGGGCCCTGTTTGTGGACGGACTCAAAGATTGTCACCACCCCCTCAAACACACACACACACACAAGGTTTGCCTTTTCAAATGACTTTGACTTTGACTCCGCCGCACGTTTAGGAGCCAGAATGTGAGATGGGGGGGGGCATGCTTCATTTCAGTAACATCCACGTTGCTGTGTTCAGACCCTCAAACGTCTGGGAAGAAAGGTCTTGTGCTTTCTGCTGGTTCCTTTGCAGCACACTTCGTGGGGCGGGGGGTTGTTGGAATCTGATCTAGCGAATCGCGTATCTTAAGTTAAACAAACAGCTTCAGAAGATATCCTTCCAACTTTAACCCCTCGCGTTCTCTCTTTCGCGGCCAAGACACTGATCCCCAGACGACAGCTGCAAAGCCTGATGTCTCTGTTTTTCTCTCAGCCGCTTGCTCTCTTCTTTTGCTCTCTTCCTTTCCTGTTTTTTTCTTGTTCTTGCTTTACCGGGGGCTGTGTTTGGTCCCCTCCCTTTCTGATGGCAAGCTGCTTTTTGGAGAACATCAAAGAGGCCGGCTAATCTGCGTTTTCCCCTCTCCTTGTGGACGGGTTGTGAAGAAGAAGGAAAAAAACAAACTTCAGCTATCTGCACAGAACAGTTAAAGGAGATAGGCTTGATTTCAATCTCTGTCCCTCCCAGAACCCCTCAAACAACGACCCCTAGTCCCCAGCCCTCGTCTTAAGACAAAAAAGTAATGCGCTTTGAAAGCATCGCTCACCACAGTTTTTTGTACTACAGAGAGCTGACGACTGCTTGATCATTTTCCTTTTTGCCCTGGTAATCAGTTGACCAATATGGCCCATTCAACTTTGGGGAGCATCTTGAAAGTGCACAACAGAAGTTGCTTTTCAGCACAGGGAGACTGTTTGAAAGGGTGTTTATACGCTTAAGGATTTTGTGACTGAAACACTGCAATGGGACAGAGTGGCTCCTGTGAAAATGGCCTCTTTAAATATAAATATGCCTCTAAAATCCTGTTAACAAGATAGAAGGAAGAAAATACTAAAGGCAGAACATGTGTTTCTGGCCGAGGCGACGGGAGAAGAATAGCCGAGCAGAGAAGGGTCTCATTGGCCTAATGGAGCTCTGTCAAGGAAAATCCTCATCACAAATGACATCAGAGAAGAACGGCTGTATTTTTCTGTTGCGACTGACAAGTTGAAAGAGAAATCCAATGCATTATTTAAACAGGCTCTGGAATCTGTCAAGCACGTGATTTGCCGAGTTAGCAAAAACAGGTGTGGGTGTAGAGGGTGAGTGAGTGAGCGACGGAGAGAGAGAGAGAGAGAGAGAGAGAGAGAGAGAGAGAGATGAAGCTCATTGAGTGAGCGTGGGCGCGCAGTCGTTTTCAAAATCCCCAACTACCAAACCTGTCAGCACTTTTTCTCCTCTTTTCTCTCACCTCGCTCTTCTTTTTCACGCTGCTTTTGAAGCCCTGTGTCTTTGCTGGGCAAGTGTCATTCTTGTTTAGTCTGATTGGCCTGTATGATATGAGCCCCTTTCTGTCTCACGCCATGTTTGAAGATCACCAGAAGACGGAATTGGAGAGACAGAGGGTAGATATCCTCTGCTATACTCATGCGGTTCCTGCTGAAGCTTCCCGCCCTCCCTCAACCGTCTGTAACAGGAGACGGCACAGGTCCCTTTGTCTGACCGAGGGGACAGTGTCACCGGATAGCCTCGAGCAGTTTGTTTGCATCCAGTATTGAGCGCCGTGGCGAGTGTGAAGGCAACCACGGCTGGTCTTGTGGGCTGGGGTCACGGCTATCACCTTTCACTACTGGTCCCTCCAGGCTCAGCTCCTCTCCCCACAGCTCACATGGATGCCTCTGTTCCTTCTCAACTTGACCAGCCGGTTTATCATTACGAAAGTAGACCGCTACTTTTTTATTGTGAATAACTCTTGCAAGTGTTTCTCTGTAAAAAAGTTGTTGACAATTGCAAGATTTTTTGTGTTGTGTGCACATGTTTGGTCATTTTTGGGTTTGAGGGTTGTTAAGTGCTATTCTGTTCTAACCTTCAATCAACATCCACTCACCAGTCTACTTTGCTCAATAGTGCCCCTTGTGGTAACAATCACAGTGCATTCAGCATGACCCCTCACTGAACAACATTGAAATATTTGTTTTGTGTTCTCTTCAAAGTTCTCTCAGTACTAAATTATATTTCCATAATTTGTAATATCATACAGGTTTACCAGACATACAGAAACCGTAATCATGGTGGAATGCTCTTTGACACGACCAGTGCATCTCTAAGCAATAGAGAAACAGGCTACATATTTATAGATCAGAGAAGTGCTGTCACCTTAAATGAGCGAAGCAGCCCTGATCTCTGCTGTCCCCCTTTCCTGCTGACGCCTCAGAAAATGCTCCTTCCCTTCGTCCTCCAGCTGAAATATTCTCCCAGTTCCAGCCATCAGGAATTAATGTTCCATAAATCTGGTCCCTCTGAGGGACAAGGGCTGCATACTGACCACATGCGCCGAGAAAGTGGCACAACACTCTCTGGATCCCATGCACACAGCGGCAGTTTATACTAGGTTACATTGCATCACAGTGGCCATGGTTCATATCTTGGTTGCGGTATTCTGTCAGTGTCCCACGTGTCCAGCATGGGGGGGCACAAATTGGTACAGCGATAGCAGAGGTTGGCATGTGGGTAGTCTGAGGGGGGTACCTTGTCACATTGTTCTCTAGTGACGCCTTGTATGTAGGTCGGGGGACTGCAAATGTAGTCGTGGTTGTATAGATAATGAATGGGTATTCGCTCACCTGCTGAGGAATTGCCAAAGAGACAAAGTCAAAAGGGAATTGGACATGACTAGATTTTAGTGGAAAACAACAGCACATATTAAATGGCTGACTCTCCAAGTCTCCAGTAGCGTAATGATAGTGAACCATTGGCAGATCCCACAATGTTGCTGCTTGCTTTCTTCATCACTACTCCCATGTCTGGTGTCAAATAACCAGCTGGAATACACGTCCAGGAAGTATTTACATTTCAGTAACTTACAAGGGACATTTTTCAAGCGCAACCTCCGGTTAGGGCATTAGTCTAAAAGTTGGCTAGGTGGGACAGCCGCACAACCCGGCATCAACCATTTGACCCAGCTCTGCACTGCGGATGAACTGAGCTCAGAGAGGAAGCCAGGGGAGTCACCCAGATGGATACGCTCACCCACATGACTCAGGTTTGAAGACCCCCCAACACTCTGGGTCGTTCACACAGGAAACATGAAGGACACACCGGTCACAGACCCCTCTGTGTAGGAACAGAAGACAAATTACATGATCCGAGTTTGACTCGTTGCTCTTTTGCACGGTGACAAAGTGTCCACATTGATTCAGACCGTGTCAGTATTTGGAGCACTAACGTTTTTATAGTTCAATGGTCAACTCCCTGACTGAAGACCTTTAAACATGTCTGAAACAGAGTGACATCACCCTTAGAATGCTTTTGGAGAAACCAGGAATGTATGTTTTACAGGATGTGGTCCCTTTAACTTCACTTCCATTTCAACTGAAAACTAGGTGTGTAGACACCATTGGTAATTTCTTCTACACCTGCTCACTCATGTTTAAGTGACATGTACAGTTTGGCACCGTTTAGTAGAGTGAATCATCACCCTGTTCTTGGTACAGCTCTTTGAGGAAAAAGAGGTTAGGAGCGACAGAGGTTAGTCAATTGATGAAAGGGAAGAAAATAAAAATAAATAAAAAACACCACAAGAATCCCCTGCGTTCGAAGTCTTAATCACCTAACAACTTTGACAACTCTTGCGACCTCCATCTAGGTTCATGAGAACATTGGCATTTTATCTCCAAACTCTTGGAAGCTTTCCGGCAATTGTTGGTCAAGGGGAAGCGTGAGGTGTTAGCAAGGCGTCCGTCTTTAGACTGAAACCCTTGGTCCATCTAATGGGAATCCATCCAGCGTAATGACCCACAGATCCTGTCAGTAATGAGATGGGGGAATTGCCTTGCTCTTGCCACCAGATGATGCCGTATTAACGGAGCGGGCGAGCGCAACGGACGGGGGCCATCAGGAGCCCCGCTGCCTTCGCTCATTTTTCATCCGACTGACATCCGAGCAGGCCGGAGCGCCGGGGTGGGGATTGATTTCAAATGAGCCTCAAAACGATGCCTAATGAAAACCTGTAAAGACACTTTTTGGCTCTAAATACCAAATTAGCTGCAGCCAATGGAGAATAAATACTTTTTTTGTCACAGGGCTGTTTGACAATGGAGAGGTGTATTCTGTAAGGTTGTTTGGAAGTGTTTGTCAGAGTCCACCTGTGTTTGTGACAGATTGGTCACATGTTTTGCAGCACTTTCTCGGAGTAGGGGGGAACATGTTTTCTGGGAACGGTGTTGAGAAGAATCGTTCAACTCCAGACTTTGGTGGCGTTCATTGATATGTAAACGCAGGGCGATATCAAAGAGGCATCTCCTTGCCGTGCTGTACGGTGAAGCACTACTTGTGATCAAAGACACACCGCTATAAACCAATCAAAGGGAACCAGGCCCTCTGATGGCCATTAATGTGTCTCTGTGATAAGGGGAAGCGGCCATCTTACGGAAAACAGACGTTTAGACGCTTAGAACCAAGAACAGGAGGTGACCTATGACAGTCTGACAATTGCTTGTGAATATCCCCAAAATCATAACGGATAAAAAAATGCTATGTTATTTTTCATGTAATGCAAAATGACACGGCGTGTTCATACAGAGAAAATGTTACACTTCCAGTGAATTACATGTTGTTAGGACTACACAGCCGTCATGTCTGTAACTGTTCCTGACAGTTCATAATTCATGACAAATGACCATCAGTGTTCTGGAATATACAACATTGGGGTTTCACCAAGTGTCTCATCAATGTCATGCAACTGTCTGTCAGACATCCTTTAGCTTTTAAATCGTTCACTGCTGGTACCACCAGATGATTGGTGTTAATAGGACTTGTTCACAGCTTGTTTCTAATTGGACATAACCCGTCTGGCCATTCGACTTCAAATTCAATTCGGGTGGTTTGTTCAGACTATAATAGACCCTCTTCTCCTATCTGTGTATGTGTCTGAGGATGTGACAGTGGCCCTCAACTTCTCTAACTTCCATTCCTCACCTCGCAGCAATTAACACTTAATTAAGAGAGCTCTTTAATCATTTTCAATTTCAATTCCAACCGTCTTCTGCCAGGGCCTCCAGTGGGTTCTACTCATTGTTTTGGGAGGGAATTAATGGCTGACAATTTAAATGTTTTTTTCTTCATTACTTCTTTGTTATTGCACATAAATAGACATCCCCCCAACCGAGAATCCCCCTCCCCCAGACACACACACACACACAATCCCCAAAACTCCACCAAAGCAAACAGGTAAATATTCAGATTCCGTCTCCCCCTCACAAGGAAATGTTCACACCTCACTCATAGTATGTAATAAAATAGATGTTAATCTGTCCACCTAGCAAGGCTGGCCTTTTCAGGATTAGCTGCAGTGTATCGCATTAGGTACCTTGCTGTTAACGTGCTACAGCATTTGCCCCATTCGCAAAGGCTATTTCCTGTTTCTCTGTCTGCCAGCCTTCCAAACCAGGCCAGTTTTGATTAAAGAAAGTTTTTTAAGCCTTCCCAGTGGAAGCATCCATGTGAATGTATAACTGACAGCGTTGTTGAAAGAGAACCTGCCGTCGCTCACACATGCTGGGGAGGTGATGAATGACAGGTAGAACTGGGACCGAGGGTCTTCTCTGCCAGGGGGGTTTGGGTTGGGTTAGGGCTGGAGCTGTAGTCTCAGGGACATCTGGCAGATTGGGGAGCGGGGGGGTTGGGAGACATGGGAGCACCAGGGGGGGGTGCCTGGCACAGCCCTAGTGTAAGCAGGGGGCACAAGGGGCACAAGGGGCACCCCGTAGAGAGACTAAATCACACTGGCAGTCTCAGCAACCCCCCAATCATCCCCTAACTGTCACTGATCAAAGGGAGGGAAGGAAAATGAATGCCAATCTGAGCCCACAGACTCTTAATCATTACTGTTTTGTTCCGGAAGGGCAAGTGGTTACAGAAATCTGAATGCTGCAACTTGAACTACTGTTTGCATTACCAGACTTTCATTTATGTGAATCTGTTTCCTTTTGAGTTGTTGCCTTTATTTATTAGTGTGGCAGATAATCAACAGGTAGCCTATGGTTAGAGCATCTGACCAATAACAACGCAAAGTCGCTTTTTTGAAGGCCAGAGCCGGGGAAGGCAAAACAAATCTGAAGTTCTGTCCTTAAGCAAGACAGTTAGCCCTAATTGAAAGTGTCTATTAAGTGACAAATGAAAATGACAATAATATTTTTCAAATTCCACAATATTCTTGTTACATATCAAACTGATATTTAGTTTGACAAGTGAAGGAAGACCAATATCAAGTGAAGGAAGACCAATATTCTGTATTTAAAACGAGATGAGATTGAATCGAACTGGCTGAAACGTACAGTCATGCCATACAGGAGCTGCTGTGCTGGGCTAGTACTAGGGTAGGGGCTAGCATATTTGTCATTAGTGTGGATTTGCATGTACCTTGTTGAGCGCAGGGGGCCGGAGGGGGGAGATTGGCCAAAAGCACAGCTGTACTGCCTGCCGCACTGATTGCCTTGCCTTCCTCGCCCTCATTTATCTTCATTTCTTCCCAATTACACCAAATTAGCAATAGTCTCAGTTGCATTACCAACTTAATCCTCGTTTTTTTTCGCGGGCGGCATTATGCAGTGGCAGATGATTCCTTGGCGGGAGTCAGGGTAAACAGCCATGAAAATGCCACCCCGGCAGATGGCGAGGCCCACAAGAAATATGACAAACAGAGTGCCAGCGTGCCGCCCTCCGCCCGCACCCGCTACAAGCTGTTAATGTGCTCCCGGATTTCTGTGTGTGTGAGCACGTTTGTCAAAATGCATGCGTGTGTGTTAGTGTGCGTACGTATGTTTATCCTCTCCAATGCGGTATGCTTGGTTTTAACTAGATGAAAGGTGTGCCGGTAAAACACGGATCATGTTCTATGTTCCCAGCCTGCTGAACACTAATGGTTTCTTTGAAGAAAAGGAATAGAAGCAGAAAAAAGATGTAGTCCTCACAGAACGAGTTGTTTGACCTCTTCATCAGCGTGCTAGTAATATGATTAGCGTTAAGAAAGAACTCTGTGAATTCAATCACCTCAATTAATATAAACTGGGGCAACTCACAAAGGATAGGACATCTTTAACTTAACAACTTAATTCTCCCTGTCTGTACATTTGAACCTGGCGAACACTATTGTCAAGCTTTCTATTAAAACGGCACAGTTTCCTGTCCATCAGTTGCGGTTGAGAAACGGCACCTAATCTCTCACCAACAGACTGTACAAAGAAACGGTACCATTTACAAAATGACGTGAGATTTTTTTCATTCTGGGTTAACTGTGATTAGCAATGTTTGTGGTTTTCACATGATTGAAATACGTAGGTGCAATGCTAATAAAGGATGCATTAAAATAAGAGGAAGGCCAACACACTGTTCATGCTCCGGACCCAGATTAGCACCCTACCCCTTTTATAAAAGCAGGTTGTATCTGGGTCCACTACTGAGTGAAGGGTGATGGAAGATAAGAGCCCATGAGGGGGAGTGAGAGACAGATTTCCATGTGTTTTGTTTGCTTGGCAGTAAACATGCTCAGACTGTGCTAATTCTCAGAGCAGGAGATGGTCCTTTCCTATAAACAGACTTTCGTACTGTTTACACACTGGCTCCACCTCACACACACAGACAAATACACACACATCCCGGCGGTCGGCCCGTGGTTCCCCAGCCCCAACCGTAACTCACAGCGACCTCCAAACGCCAACCCAGCAGAACATCGGAAGGGCCCCCAAGACCCCCTATCCCCATCAACCAGCCCAAACAATGTGTCACGGCAGACCTCCGCCAGGCCTTCGTAGATCACCAGGACAAATAACAACGGCCAGCAGCACGCAGCATCCTCTCATTATTGCTGCTCAAAGCAGGTCTGCGTGTAATTCCTCCCAAGGCATCCAGACATCATATTCACATAATGACTTGCGGAAGTACCGAGACACTGCAGCCTTTCATGGCAGACCATTAGTAATTGACTTTATAGTGGTAGTTGCGGTCTGTCTGTCTGTCAGAAGGCACCACTTGGCGTGTCCAGGATGTGGAGGTAAGGCCTTTAGCCCTGTGAGAGGACAGATGGTGGGCCGCTGAAACCAGGCCAATGGCCACAGTCAAATGCACTGGACCAAAGGGGGTCGGGATTGGCACTGACCAGTCCTCTATGTTCGTTTCCCCCTTATCCTCACCTTTTTAGCTCAACTATCGTTTGGCTCTGTGTGTGTTGTTATGTCAGAGCAGTAGCAGCCGAAAGAAGAAAGCACACTTTTTTGCCCAAACAAAATATTTAGTTGTCTTTTTCTAAGTTTAAGGGACCAAATAATTATATTTGACAGAAGACGATATACACCAAAGCCTGATCAAATAACCCCATGTATCATGATGTGTGGAGAATGACTTGGGTAATGGCTACTTTTGGGTTCCTTGCCATACATTGGCATGGATATCTAGATCAGAATGCAAACACAGTGAAACAGTGCTTTCCTCAGGGCATCATTACTGATCCTGAGAATAAGGTGTCGCTGAGCCGTAATTTTCCTTTGCTGCTTTACTGTAACTTAATGTCCTTGGATCAGCCAGGCTTAATTGATTTCCCATAGATGAGAGAGAGAGAGACAGAGAGAAAGTCTATGGAAAGAAGTCATACTAAGATAAAGAGGGAGAGGTAACAGAGAGATGGACAAATTGAGAGAAAAGAATAGGTGAAAGAATTCTACAGAGAGAGATGATAAATGATGTGAGAGAGAGAGCGGGACACGGCTTGGGCGAGAAGTGGGTAGAGGCCTGGGGTCTGGGGGTCCACAGAAGTGTGGTTTTGGAGCTAGCAGTGTAATTAAACTGGGCTTTTTAAAGCCTGTGAACCAGCACTGTCAGCGAAGGGCTGAGGAGGCACTTCGTGATGGACACATTCCTAAAACATGATTGACGCCCGGACAGGACACAGAATGACTGTCTTAATGGCATCTCTCTTCCCCCTTTCCTCTCTATCGTTCTCTCGTTCTGTCTCTTTCCTTTCTCGTACTCGTTCCACGTTGGCACGGCCTCTGACTAATTACGCCTCTAGCCAACACAGGGGGAGCCCTTGGATGCAGCCCAAATGGGCCATCAGTACCAGCGGCGGATACTTTTTAACACCCCGGTCCTCTGATATACTGCACCAACGGCCACTTGAAGTCTGAGCCTGACTGCCACTGAAGTGGTCCGGTTGCCAAGGTCAAATGGTTGAGTTATTGGACCTCCTTTGCATTAGCAGGAAGTAGCTGAACTCCATGCGAGCAGCTCCCAGCAGGCCTGTGCTTAAGGATCGGCCATTGCTCTCCTGAGACCGGTCTCTCCTCTCGCGCCCTTGAAGCCGTCATTCTTTCCAAAGCCTGGAACGGCAGGGATTTGTGGACTAAGCCCTTTTTTGGTCTTTCAATGCCCCCTCTTTTTGTTTAAAAGGTCTCTCATCCTTTTCAGGATTACCAGCGTCTTATACTATGTCGGGTGCTACTTAAGAATATTGGATAATACTTAGATTAAGTATATATAAAACTGTTCCAAAGAACATGGTGTCAGGGCTTCTACCCTAGTTGTGTTCAACCATCTCCGCATCATACAGCTTGGCCGTAAGCTGCCTTCAGACTTTGCTTTGTCTGCTCTTTGTGTTTACATGCGCGTACTAGACATGAACAATGTTCATTGAAGCTGTTTGTTTTAAAGACCGTAATCAATGCAAAAACTGGACAATAAATTGAGACACTCCATATGGACAGGCGTTTTGAAATCCTTCATATGTTGACTGACTGTAATAGTACATACTGTATAATATTGTATAATAGAATCTACTGCACACATCAAGTTAATAGGAAAAGGTGCTCGAGGTCAAACAGGAGAAATGGAAAATTGACCAGTCAGATGGACATTTCTTTAAATGCTAATGGGATTCCAATCAATCAACCTTCATCAGAGTACATAAAAATAGTTTAATGGCTATAGGCAAGTAACCAATGAACTTAGTGGGTTGAAGTGATAACAGAGATATTACATTTACTGGCAGACTTTACTGACACTTTTCTACAAATACGCTAAAATAAGTCTTAAAAAAGACAATTACATGTGCCTAATTGCTATATACATTTTGTGCATTTGAACAGAGTTGTAAAAAGGACTAATTAAGAATAATTTTAATTACTAATTAAGACCAAATTGACCAGATAAAGGGAGTTTAGAACTAACTAATGATTTATGAAAAAAAAGCATAAACAATTTCAGTTATGAACATTGGATAGTTATCCACTCCCCTTACCTGGGGCCTAATGTATAAAAGATTGCCCATCTTACATACCAGAAGATGGCGTACGCCCAAAACTGAAAAAGTACCTAAGGCACAAAAAATATTCACATGCATAATACCGGTTGTGCGCCAGGTCCTGCGCACCTTTTCTTGATAAATCACAATCAACCTGAGATTGACCGCACGTGAACGAGCCACTGACATAACCTCGCCTTCTCCCATAAATGAATATGCAGACACAGGGCTCGCATCTTAAATTTGCACATCACGTATAGCATTATCTTTTACATGTCCCTTTATAGGCTACACCTAATTTTTCACACCTTGTTCACTTATTTACACATAATCCACGGGATAAATTGAGTATCACACATGAGTGATTTTGCTCACCTGTTACTGCGTTTCATCCTTGAGAGGTGGATCGGTGCATGCGTCAAGCTCACAGAGACAATTGCATTTTCCCATGCCAATCTTGTAGTTGCACAGCACAGCGAGTATATATTTCATCTGTGGTAAGTAATCTGTGCTGCGTGCAATATTAACCATATACAGAGGGTGACATGGATTTCCTGAGTGATTTTGTCGTTCGTTAGACACTCAAGTTTAACAGAAGTTATTAAGTGGTGGCGGATTAAACAGTTAATAGCATGTCCTGTTTGGGTTTTGGCATTTTAATGTGAATCATCTACATCAATAATCAAACTTTTATTGGCGGAGGTAATTATGTTTTTTGAATAGTCAATGTCATAGACGTATATCAGGAAAAAGTGGAAACTTTATTTGGTAATGTTTGTTAAGTTATGGCACTTTTCAGTTAGAATTCGCCACGTTACAGAGCCAGACAAGACTTTGTGGACGGCCTGCACATTCTCACGTCTGCTCAAAAGTTTCCGTGACAGCCAACACATCACATACTCATGTCAAGTACATTTTTATACATCACACCGTGTGCGTGAACCAGCGTATGCAATCGTTTCATGCGTATGCAACGTTTATACATGAGGCCCCTGGTCATTTAGGTTTTAATTAGGAACTTCTCAAAATGTTTGAAGCCAGCCGAGTATTTTTACTTTGTACATTTTATAACTTTGTGTATACATTGTTCAATTTAAATGTGTGTACCCACTTAAAAGTGCTTTCTCTAAGCCTACTCATCATCGCTCATCACTGTATTTGTCACATTCTCCTATATTGTTCATTGTGTCTAAATAAATACAAATGTAAATGCTTGTCTCTAGATTAGAGTAGATATATAGATTCATACTTTACATTGTTTGCAAGGTCAGACATTGAAACACAAAAATTTGGCCGTTGATTTTAGTACACCGCTTCCATATTGTTGTATCTTGTAAATATTTAAACTGTAATGAATTACACAATGAATTGGTCAATCGCACAGAATATTACCTGACATATTTTGCAGGATGTACTTCAGTCTTGAAAGTGTGCATTTGAATTCTGACATCACGTTTTTACAGAAACAACGGAAAACCTTTATATTCCGCTGAGTCTGTAAAGCCATTAGTGAGGTGAGGTAGAAGAGAAACGCTTTCAGTTGTATTACGTTGAAGGGACAGTGTCACTAGAGAGAGTCACTCTAGTAAAATGAAAGCAATCAGTCCAGCGAGAATTATATGGTAAGTGGATATTGCGTCCCTGAAGCTCAGGAGCCACTGAAATGCAAAGATCTTCAGGTGTACGAGGCGGGTGTGTTGCTACCATACATTCTGATACACATGGCACTCAAAATAAGCATAGTGTTTTTTTTTATCATGGTCATACAAACACAAGCACTCTGCAGTTAACCTAAGGAACTCACAAGGTTCGTTTGCACACAGAAGCCCGTCCGCACACATTGTGCCAAATAGACACAGTCATCAAGCATGCTCACATAATGCTCTCCTGAGTGATGCTGGCCTCAGGTGTTGGACTCCGCCATTAGTTCGGCTGGTTGTTTTTCCCACTCTCTTTCTCTTTCTCTCTCTCTCTCTCTTCTAAATAACTCCCCACTGAAAAGTGGTGGATTCTACACAGAGAAGAATTTAATTCACATTATTATTAAAAGAATCACTCACTGCAATCTGTTGCAAAAACACCATCTGTTATTTTACTCTGAGGAATTCTGTTGCTTATTAAGCACAATTATACAATGATTTCGGTTCCTCACATTTCTGTTGCTGACTATATTTATGGTTCCTCTCAACCTGACCTATATTGAAATACATTTTATTGATTTTATTTATGTATGTGAATCACATCGACTAGAACGGGTTAACCCTTTAATAGCTTCGATCTAGGGTTCGACAGGAAGTTTGTGATTTCCTATGCCGCGTTCTTCTCATGTTCGACATGCTGGCCTACAGTGTGTTCACTGTATAATGGCCATCACAGAACCGTAGCTCAGGTGGAACCAAGCCTGAATGTAGTTCTTACAAAGATCTACAGCACTCATTTAGGAGAATGTTCTGAAGGCAGTAACTTGTTTTAGGGGATTTGGAGTGATTTGGAGTACCAAATAATGCTAATTATTTCTTTAAGTTTTAGCTTGGAGCTGTAAATTTTTATCAGCTATGTGAAGACAACTAAATCATGAACTACAATTTCTACTGGCCCATAGAATTCTTTCATTTTGAGAAGCCATCTGACATCAAGTGGTTTGACAGTGAATTTCCCCTTTAAGCTAGTAATCTGCTGCCTATTTCCATAGCTTCACAAGGCCAGACTGTGCTAGTCCTTCCCAGGCCAACCATGTCTTATTCCACTGGGATGAGTAAGGCTAAAACCAGCATTCGTGTAGTTGGCCTCCTTCACTCACCCCATGTTTCCCCTGTATGTGTCCCCAGGCGGCAGTGAGTCCTCTTGGGACAAAGAGAAGCTCCAGTCCCCCCCTCCCTCCGGTGCTGCCCACGGCCTCAGTCACGCAGGTCTGTCTGGGCAGCACGGCTTGACCAGCCCCCACCTCAGCTCCCTGCAGCAGAACCACCTACTGGCCAACCGTGAGTCAGACACACACACACACTCCTTCCCTCTACACATATTGCCCGGCCTGTCACCAGCTTGTAGGTCACCTGCCTGTGCTCCGGTTCTAGTGATACCAAGGCCTCCTCCTGGGTCGCCTTAGTAGTGCAGGGAAATGTTCAATAATCCAACTGTAGACCCTCACCTTTAGATATCGTTTTTTTATCTAGCTGTTTCTTTTTTTCCTAATTTCCTCTCTCTATCTGCTTCCCTCCATCAATCTCTCTCTCTCTCTCTCTCTACATTTGTCTCGTTCTCTCTCTCTGTCTGTCTCTCTCTGCAGGACTGGATCTCCCCTTCATGATGATGCCCCACCCCCTGCTGCCCGTCAGCCTGCCGCCTGCGTCTGTTGCCATGGCAATGAACCAGATGAACCACCTGAACACTATTGCCAACATGGCCGCCGCCGCTCAGATGCACAGCCCCTTGTCCAGAGCAGGAGCGTCCGTCATCAAGGTAAGACAAAGGAATCTCATAGAAACCGGCTCGAAAACATCCTCATTCTCAACCAGTGTAGCCATTCACCTAACACTAGTCAATGAATACAAACAGCTTCATATTACACACAGCGTCAGTGTAGCGGCTAACCACTCCTCGTCCATGTATTTCAACACTGCTCCAGCCCTAGTGAGATGAAAACAGCGTTTAGAAATCAGAGATGTCCCATTTATTTTCAGCTGATAACAGCGTCAGTGACTAGGTATCACGTAGCTCTGGGGCCGATGTTTTGAATACAACTCTGCATTGATAAGTATGTTACTATCGACATAGGATTAACAGAGGGCATTTTTACGTTGGCACTTAATACTCACATAATGGATGAATGTAAGGATCTGAAGATATTTATGTTTCTCAAATAATATTGAGGGTAGGTTTTCCCTTCCGCTCCTCTAGGAGGCCAGAGAGGATAGCTGTATCTCACACAGGGGTTTCGCAGACAGTTAGTGTGTGTGTGCGTGTATGCATGTGCGCATTTGTGTGTGTGCACACGCGTGTCACCGATAAGACGGCTCTTGTCATAGAGAGGCAGGGGATAGCAGAACAAGCAAGAGGATAAATGCCCCACAGAGAGAAAGACAAACACCCATGTAACGATCCCTTCAACATGTGTGCAGCACACATTAGTTTCCTGTAAGCATTATCCAATTGACTCAATACCTTTCTACATAAATATACATGCTGTCACAAACACTAACAGACCGTCCAGCACCAGACAGTTCCGCACGGCTCCCTTGTTGACAACCTTCAGAGGAATGTGTGTGCGCATCGGGATGTATTTCTAGCGGCCGCAAAAAAGCAGGACGAGGGGCGTGTTTTTGGCGAGGGCAGAGGGCGAGCCATGCCGCAGATCTGCTCTATTTAAACAGCGCCACCCGGTTCGCAGATGGCAGAGAGAGAGAGTGGCGTCTGGCGCTGTTTACTCTCCCAGCATTCCCTTCACATGTCCTGTTTCCTTTACCCCTGATATCAGTAGAGAGCTTAAGGCCGGCGCATGTCAGGTGGCCACAGGTGTTGAAGCAAGCTCCGTGTGTGTTTAACAATGTGTGTGTGTGAGACTCTGCTGAATTAACTTTGTACCAGTCTGACCCTCGGTCTCTGTGGCAGGAGTGCGTCCAGGACAGCCCATCTCCAGCCCCCTCCATGGAGGAAGGCCCCCGCCCCGGCTCACAGCCCTCCTCCCAGCCCAGCAGTAGCGCCTCCAGCTCCCCTGCCCCGCATCAACACTCCTCCGACCGCCTGGGTGAGACTCCATCTTCCTCTCTCTGTCTCTTTCCCTCCTCTGTCTTTAACAGGGTCCATAGACAAAATTTACATGCTGGGTCAGGTTAGAGTAAAAGAACATTGGTGGGCCCAACGTAAGGCAACAATAGTTGTAATAAACAACACACGCTTTCTCTCTCTTTTACTTTATATCTGTCCATATTTTTTTGGTCTCCATCTCTCTTTCTCTCAGTCTTTCTAATCCATGGATCTCCAACCCTGGTCCTGGAGAGTTACTGTCCTGATTGTTTTCCCTCCAACACTATTTTAACACAGCTGATTTTAATAATTAGCTGGTTGATAGCTCAACAAGGCTACGTTGGTCTATTACATGTCATTTATGATGCAGTCAACGATTTAGGCCTCTGGTTGTAAATGTGGTGCTGTTAAGCTAAACAGGTCGCTGAAAATTAACTTCAAGGAATTTCAGGGCTAATTGAGGAATGACAGTCATTCTGCTTAGATATTACATACACATAAATAGCATATTACACATCCAGGCCAAAAGGAGAGGTTTAAACCCTTATTTTGTTCATGCTCTTTCACCCAACTTTAGTTGGGACAGTTGTTTGTAAATAAACAACCAGGATGTTCACATGGTGGGTGTATCCGACACATATTGTTCACTGCCTGCTGATTGTTTCTCAGTGATGAATCCTGCTGATGGAGACCTGGTAGACAGAGAGGCTGGGCTCAACATGAAGAAGATGTTAAAAGACAAAGGTATGTGTGACTTTAATTGTTTGTTTGTTTGTTTATGTGTGGGACTGTGTATAGCAAAGGAGAAAGCGAGCGACAAAAATGCCACGGTAGATAAAGCAGCCCATTATCATGGTTTTAGACAAAGCCCCTGAACCTGACAGTGGTGAGAACAGCGAGTCACTGGCGTCGTTATTTGGGTCAGAACGGCGGATGCGCTCAGCCGGTGGGGCGCAGGGGGGAACATCGCAGATGAGGGTTAAACAGTGCCCAGAGGCAGAGGCCCGCTGCCACGGTTACCATGGCTACAGCACAAACAACTAAAGATCAGTCTCCCTGCACCGCCATTAATCTGAATCACAGCGTTTTACTGGTGGCTCCCGCAAGTCCCGACTGCTTTTCTTATGCAACAGGTTCCTATTATTAGGAAACGCGGCACAGGAACCCCCCGTGGCATCCATCTCTGTCAGGGCGAATTAGGCTGGAGGGAGGCCCAGGTAGGGACCTCTAAAGAGAGCTGACTAACGGTGGGGAAACTGTGCCTCCGGTGAGTTTAGATTGTAAGAGGCCCCTGTGTTTATTTGCGTGTGTTTATAAGTGTATGTGTGTGCAAGTACATGCACATCTTTTTGTGTGTGTTGGATTCAAACAGGATGTGTCCTACAGGCAACACGCTACGTGGCAAAGCCGTTCCCCTAAAAGCCTAACTGGGAGTTGAGTACCATTGTGCATTTAGTCCCTACAACACTACAGCGGATGAACACCACATTTCCCTAGCAGCGTATCCCAGCCACGTTGCTAAAAGGCCACCGCCACTACGGTGGTACTTACAGGGGAGATCGTTCCGTAAATGTACACCCCCTCTTCGGCTCAAAGCCACGGACAGTCCGTAATTAATCACTTAATCAGGTCATTAATTGAACATGGACGGAGCACTTTGTTGAGGCTGGGTGCGGAGCACTTTGTTGAGGCTGGGTGCGGAGCACTTTGTTGAGGCTGGGTGCGGAGCACTTTGTTGAGGCTGGTTGCGGAGCACATGTGGCCTGGACTTGGATCTGTCAGTGGTCGGACAGTCCCCTGCTCACACGTACACACACACACACAAGATGAGCATCACTGGCCATGACCAGGTGTGTCTCAGCATGTGTCCACATGTTTGTAAGTTTGGGTCAGTTTGTGTGTTAATGTTTGGAGGTACAGTGACAGCCCCCCCGTTCCACGTGTAAATGTTCGGGCCTGTTTCTGTACTGGGGTGACGCTACCAGATGGTAAGATCTAATGCACAGCACACTCCACCACCAGGGGATAGAGCCAAGATGGCCCCAGGCTCTTTCAAAGAGATTCAATGTGCACCTGGCTTGTGACCATATTTTATTAATGTGTCTGGAAAATAATCCGCCCTAAACAGCACCTCCTCTTTCCACTGTTATTGTTTGGCCTGCTTGTGGTTTTCCAGAAAGGAGAAGGGGGGCGGTGGTAAAGAGAAAAAATGACTTTCTAATAACAGTGTAAATAGGTCAGTGACAGACAGAGGGTCGCCAAAATCAGGCACAGAGACAACATTTCTCTCTCTCTCTCGTTCTCTCTCATTCTCTCTCTTTGTGCGGAGACGTTCAAGCCCGCTGCCTCTCTAAATTGTCTTTGTCTTTTAATAGAAGCCACATGCGCTTTCATGCACAAACTGTATGAGGTCTTCGACTGATGCTACATCTTCCACCTCGCTGACTGGTTCTTTTTCTATACATCACAGATAATGTTACACTCCACACAGCTTCAAATATGTTCACACACATAGAAACAGGTTTACACATAACCACGCAAAAAACAATGGTTTAGTGACCTAGATATCCCACCCTCCACGTATTAAAGCATTATGGGTAGGAAGTCAGTGAACCAGTCAACAGACCTCCCTCCCTAAAGGGCTGGACTGTGTCTGTGCGCTAACAGCTCTTTATCACAAGGTTTTACTCTCTACTTTCAGTCCCACTCCAACTAATATGTTTAGTGCAAATTTGCTCCAAGCCCCGCCTTACGTATACTGTCGTATACTGACTTATACATTCGGTCAGTTTCATCGCAGGCTTTTTCTCGATACACACCGACTGCAAAAACATTTCGTATTAGACGTTTCAGACTCACCATTTAGCCTTTTGTCCCACATGACCCAAAGCAATAGAGTCATGAGAAGTGCTCGGGTCTTTGAATAATGTTTTTGCGCGGTTGTGGATTGTTGTGGCGCGGCGATGCGGCGTCGGGGACGGGTCGGGGCGCCCATGGTAGACTGAGTCTCTATGATAAACAATGTGACACTGCGCTGCATGGTGATGAATGGCTGAGCCTCCGGCACAGAGCACCTTTTTTCGGCGGGAGTCCAGGGAGTGAACCCCCCCACTCTCCGGTTCCATAAATCACTGGCTTTTGCTGGTCAGTCGAGTGAAAGCGGGGGCAGTGGCGAAGGCGGACGGAGGTTTGCTGGGGGCAAGGTCCTTCCCCCTCTCTCTCAATTGCCAGCATAAGGAGCAAAGAAAAGAGAAAAAGGAAATGCCCCAGTTTTGTATTTCTGCCCCTGATGCGTTCAAATTCCCTTTTATGTCTGACTTTTGAGAGCGGCCTCCATTCATCCCCTAGTCCAGATAAAGTTTTCTATTCCCATCCTGAACACGATACGCATTTCTATACAAGCACGATTCTTCGCAAAGTTAACACTGTTGGGAAATGGAAGGCTGCGACAATTGTGTCAATCGGCTTTTTACATGTGTTCTTTTGGCCAGTGTATGATACTCATGCTTTATGATCTCTATTGTCCAGTGAGCACATACACTGCAAGGCCAAATCTATATGGACCACTATCACACCCAAATGAGCTTGTTGGACATCCCATTTTAAAACCATGGGCATTAATATGGAGTTGGACACCCCTCTACAGCTATAACAGCCACTCTACTGGGAAGGCTTTCCATAAGATTCTGTAGTGTGTCTGTGGGAATGTGTGCACTGATATTGATCTCATTGGATGAGAAGGCCTGGATCGCAATCAGCATTCCAATTTATCCCAAAGGTTTTTAATAGGATTTAGGTCAAAGCTCTTGTTCCTCCACTCCAAACACGTCAAACCATGTTTTTATGGACTTCACTTTGTGAACAGGGGCACAGTCATGCTGGTACAAGAAAGGACCTTCCCCAAACTGTTCTTACAAAGTTGCAAGCATCCAATTGTCTAAAATGTCTTAGTATCCTGGAGCATTAAGATGACCCTTCACTGGAACTAAAGGGCCTACATTCTGGGGGCCTCAGTTCTTAAGGGCCTAAATTCTGTGAAACCCAGACCATTTTCCCTACTCCACCATTAGTAGAGGTGTCCACATACTTTTGGCTATATAGTTTATATCTTGCATGTGATTTTAGTTGTACACATCCTGTAAGCAGTATTCTTTACACTGATACACTGCCCTAACAGTGGTGTAATTAACAGTAAGTGGTGTTAAGTGAATCTAGAAGTATTTATAGCATTACTATACCTATGAACAACATATTTCACTTACGTAAGTGAAGTCTAAGTCAAGAGGAATGTCTGGCAAGAGGACAATCAAACGTTCACTGATCATCCAATCTGGCTCTGCGTTCATCTGGCACGTCTAAGGAAACAGTTCAGGATGTATGTCCCCTCGCGTGAATGTGCAGGAAGCACCAGTGACCAGATGGAAGCACCGATGGGCCAGGTTTAGGCCTGTGTTTACATCCACCTGTGCATCGCATTAACACACCCGGCCCCAAGGACACAGAGTCGCTTCCCACCTGGGGGGACGAGTGGAAACCGAGGCCTCGCCCTGCGTCATCTACTTCCTCCCTCACTTTCTTCAGCTGTGTGTCTAAGTTGGATGCTGCATTGTGTTTAGACCAGGCTTAATGCGCTGGAGACCGAAGAAAGCTCATTGGACTCGGGACCTCTGTAATTGTTGCGGCCAGTTTTTCCACGAAGCAGATAGGAGGCATCTGGTTACAATCAATGTTTCCCTCCGCCATTATGAAATTAGCTGTGCGGAAATGATCTGAAATGGCCTGTAATGATTTCTGATAGAAATGTGCAGCATTGTTTCGCCCTTTGAGATAAGCGAACCGGTAAATCAGTCAAAATAAAATGCAAAGAGCCCCTCCATAGGGGGACGGGTGAAGAAGAAAACTACCCCCCACCCCCCGTTTTGTTCCAATCCATGAGTCTGTACTTAACTGCGTCGGCTTGGCTGAGTTTCAGAACTGATAGCTTCTTAACTTCTTGGCGGCAGATGTGGTATTTCTTTTTCAAATGCAAAGGATAAATAAATAAATATGCGTCATAAGCCCTAGCTGCTTTTTTCTTTATTTCTTTTTAAAGAGCTCTGTCCTTGTTTCTAGTTGAGGCCCATTTGTTTATGTGGGAACACTTCTCTGTAATGTACAGAGGGGACTATCCACGCGGGTCCCTTTGAAGGCCCTTTTGATCATTAGGTTGATTGCTGTTCTAAGTGAGTTTGGTTTAATTAAACCACAGCTTTAAGCTGTTGGCCTCTTCAGTCCTCGGTAGCACACACACACACCCTTCTGCTCCAGTCTCTCAAGATGCTGACATAAATAAGGTCTAAGCCTCCAGACCGGAGAGACTCGCCAGTGTTTCGAGATATAAAGTGAGTTGTTCCAATCGCTGTTTAATTTAGGGCAAGGTTGTTAGCGATTGAAAGTCACCCGAATCGCCAACACACTTGGCTGACTGAATGGGGTAATAAATTAGCCCACCTCTTCCTGTCAGAACGGTGTTAGGGGTGGGGGGTCAACGGACACATGCTTTGGTTCTACTCTGGGTCTAAGAGGAAGATGAATGGATGAGTAGCCAGTCAGAGCGTGTCTGTTTTCGCTGCCGACCGCGTACCCAACACTGTTTAAGCTATGCATCCGGAAGATAAGACTTGGCAGTGTCGTCGGCATGACAGAATGTCCCCGCCACACTGCACCCTTCTCACGGTGCCTCCCAGTTAAGCGACAGTGGTTTCACTCTGGACCAACGCAGCTCGAACCCTAAACTGCACAGGGTTTGATTTCAGACCAAACGCATAATAATCTAACGGAACTTCAAAGAATGTCGGTGCCAGATATACTATAGTCAATGCCCATTTACAACTTCTAGGAATAAACTGTTAATGATGGCATGTAAACAACACTTTCTCTGTGTCTCTCTGATGATACCTGCAGCCTTTAATTTCTCCTGGCCCACAACTGCAGAGTTGACCCAGTATTCACGTCTTTTAATATTCCACCCATCTCCACTCAAAAGCTAATTGGGGAAAGAGATACCTCATTATGGATCATTTGATCCACGAATATTCATGAGCTGGAGAGGTTGGAACATCAGGCCAGAAAATACATGGAGCCTCTCATGTCTTCATGTATGTTTAGTTATGGACTCACCTACAGACTTCTTGTTTATAGTTGTCCATCTAACCCCCCCCTCCCCCTCATCAGACAAGTTTTGAAGCAGGAAGTCCCACCTGAGACCGGGCAAATTAGTCAGAACTTCTCCTTAAACCTTGTTTCTTTCTTCTTCCGTGAGGTAATGAAGACATACAGTACAGTAGACAGCAGCCTCTACAGTGCTAAGCTAGCTAGCTTCAGGCCAGAGATCAATGCAGGTCCAGCTTTATGAGCCCAAGTGCAGCTCGCAGACGGCACTCAGCACTCATTTACATTCCTTCAATTCTCTATCTTTAGTGCTTTAGCAATTTAGTATACGTGGACTTCCCTCTATGGCAGTTAAAATATAATAAACGGACCCCCGTGCACACTTCCCCGGCCCACTCCTTTAGTTGGAACTTTTATTGTCATGCTTTCATCTTTGGGAAAATAATGAACATTAGCCATTCCTTCTTGACTTGGTTAAAGCTCATTAAGTTCACCTTCACTTTGTGTGTGTGTGCGTGTTCTTTTTCTTCTTCCTTTGTGAGCCTGGTTTTAATGCACTGCCAGACTGTTCTGGAGCCTGCCTGTCGTTTAGGCGACAAGTCTTGTTTAAAGTCAGAGTAAAAAAGCATGTCCACAGGATGGTTCGAATGTAGCGGAACCATGAAATAGTCATGAGTCATATTTGACTTATTAACAGGTTTGACTCAGAGAGGCACAACTTAAAGTTGGTTTCACTCATAGAAGTGGCTATCTGTATCCAGCCATCTCATAAAGCTGCCTGGCATGAAAACTAGCTTCATTTTTGTCTGTGTATTACTCTAAATATATAAGACCACCTTACTTGCCAATTTAACAATTGTTTTGGCAGACTAATGTTTTGTTAACACCATTTTATTTCCTTACAACTCACATCTCTTTCTAATTGGTTGTTGGCAAAAGCCCACCTTGCTTTCCAGCTACTGTAGCACACGCTGTCTACGTTTTTGAACATCCAGTTTCAATCCCAGTACTGGAAAAGCCACAGCAGGTGTGTGCACGTGTACGTACGTACAGTATGCATGTGGATCAGACACCCTGCAGTCTGTTCTGCCAATACTCCCGGAGTCCTGTTTGATTGGGGTGTTTCTCTGAGAGCCTATAAATACCATCAAGACATTTGGTTCCCAGAGCTTTATGGCTCCCTGGGTGCCTGCTGTCAAAACCAGCCATCTTGTTGGGAATAAATAGATAGTTGGC
>JACXGM010000506.1:39573-50848 GCA_016801145.1 Umbra pygmaea
CGAACGATAAGGAGCGCTGTTTTGCCTCTCTCTCTCTGGCTCTCTCTCTCTCTCTCTGGCTCTCTCTCTCTCTCTCTGGCTCTCTCTCTCTCTGGCTCTCTCTCTCTCTGGCTCTCTCTCTCTCTCTGGCTCTCTCTCTCTCTCTGGCTCTCTCTCTCTCTCTCTGGCTCTCTCTCTCTCTCTCTCTGGCTCTCTCTCACTGGCTCTCTCTGACTCTGTTGCTTTCTCAGTTCAATTTCAATTTAAAGGCATTTATTAGCATGGAAAACAGTTGTTTACATTGCCAAAACAAGCAATTTCTGTCTCCTGGTGCTCAGTCAGTACCAGGGAGTATGACACCTGTCAGTCCCCATACAGACAGACAGACAACACAGCCCTGCTGCTCACACCAAACCAACCATGCTGGAAAGAACCAGGGGCCATGTTGACAGGTGCTGCTCAAAACTTTAGGGGACACGTGGAGGGGAACACAAGGGGGTGCTGTTGAGAAGACAAACTAATAGGAAAAAGAGGCCTGGGAGAAAGGTTTACTGTTCAACCATTTTAAATGTATTACTTGGGCGTGAGTCAGACAAGACAAAGACTTGGACATATTTATCCCAGGTTTGGTTTGCATGGAGTTTTAATGAGCCTCCAAGCCACTAAGTTGTACTGCTATGGGAACAACAAGACTGTACTGCTTAGAAAACAGCACTAGAAAACGGAGCTGGCTAAGGAAGTGGGTCACCTGTTTCAACATAGAGCTTCCTGCTGTTTCTCGTGTCGTGCTCCAGTCATTATTATGCGTTAGATGTAATTAACACATGTACCAAAATGCCTAAATATGTACCTGACATGAAAACTCCCATACACTAATTAATCTTTTTTTGTCGGTCTTTTTGATTTCCAACCTGGTCGTCATTATAATTATTTACCTGCCTTGATCCTATGTAAATGCTTCCAATGACCCCTCCCTTCTCTGCCCGCCTGACGTGTGTGTAGCTCTGACAATCACATGGTACGCACCAACCCTGGACCGAATCACCCTCTAATTGGCTGCTGTTGAATATTCAGCAGGCCGCTCTGGTACATGTAGTCAAACCGCATCAGGGGAGTCTGAGAGGGTGGTTCTGGGAGTACGTTTGGGAGAGGGTAAAGATGGGATATTGCTTTAGATGCTTTTTAGGGTTTTCTCCTTCCGGGCACCTCGGCTCGCCTGGACATCTGTTCACCCAGATGGAGGAATGGGTACTATAGGCAGACTATATGCAGTCTGCCTGTGGTGGGACTGGCTGAGGGAAGCTTCTCCATGGTGGACACCGGTAGTTGGTCAGGTTTCTTTCACGTCTGGGTAAGAGGTGCTTTATATGTGGAACGGTCCAATGCAGCGCCACTGTCCTGAGTGTTAAGGCCGAAACACATGGGAGGCGGAGTCAGCTGTGCTCCACGCAAGGTTCGGCGGAGGGCATCATTGTAGAAACCAATCTCTTGTGTGCAGTCTGTAATATATAAATATAGCAACAATCCAAATCAGGCGAAATTGACTTCTATGTTTGAGAGATTATTTAAAATATATACTGTACACCGCATTCCAAATTCTTAAGCAAATTGGAATTAAGTGTCATAAACATTAAATATTTTGTTTTTTAATCAAACTCATGGATGGTATTGTGTCTCCGGGCTCTTTGGATCATTGAAATCAATCTCAGACACCTGTGATAATTAGTTTTCCAGGTGAGCCCAATTAAAGGAAAACTACACTGAACAAAAATATAAACGCAACACTTTTGTTTTTGCCCCATTTATCATGAGCTGAACTCAAAGATCTAAGACTTTTTCTATGTACACAAAAGGCCTATTTCTCTCAAATATTGTTCACAAATCTGTCTTAATCTGTGTTAGTGAGCACTTCTCCTTTGCCAAGATAATCCATCCACCTCACAGGTGTGGCATATCAAGGTGCTGATTAGACAGCATGATTATTGCACAGTTGTGCCATAGGCTGGCCAAAATAAAATCTCATGGTGCAAAGAATACTTCTGTGTCATTGGCTGCCATGGGCATAAAAGGAGAGAAACTCATGGTGTGGCCCGCATCCTCCCTTGACCTCAACCCTATTGAGAACATTTGGAGCATCCTCAAGCAAAAGATCTATTAGGGTGGGATGCAGTTTGCATCAAAACTGCAGCTCTGGGAGGCTATTCTGACATCCTGCAAAGAAATATAAGCAGAAACTCTCCATGAACTCACTTCAATGGATGCAAGAATTGTAAAGGTGATATCAAAGAAGGGGTCCTATGTAAACATGTAACTTGCTCTGTTAAGATGTGTTTGATTGAAATAGCTTTTGATTTCAGTAAATATCTCTGAATGCTGCAAAATCAACAAATGACCATTTTGAAACTCTGTTGTGCATAATAATTTGGAACAGTATATTTTGAGTTTATAACTTTTGAAAAAAATACAGTTTTCATTGGGTGTTTTGTTCAATGAAATTCGATTTATACCCTAACGGTTGATGACTTGACTGAATTTTACTGACTGTCATTTGCGTTGACTATTTAGGAAAATCTGTGTAAAATAGCATTTGCATAATAATTTGGAACGCGGTGTATATACACGGTGTAAATCAGGTCCTCCTCCATATCAGTTCATAGACCGGTATGATAACCCACTGTAATCCGATTGGTTGTGCTTCAAGAGGTCAGCAGTATCTGGGCCAAAGTTCAAATTATTTGAACTTTCGCCACTGTGGCTCCACGGTATTTTGAAGAGGTGCGCATCACTTTGCTGGGGGCAGCAGTTTAGGAGAGCATAACTACGTCACTGATTGACATGAATGGGTTTTCTCGTGCACAATGCCGCACTTCCACCTCCCATGTGCATGCGGCTTCGGGAGCATAGTCTCCTGAAGCAGAATACCGGAACATGGTTTTTCCCGCTATAAACTTTTATTTTCCGCTTTCTTTTCCCCATTCGAGTTGTTTTCCTGCTTTCTGCTGTGAGCTGATGGATTCAGCCGGCCTTTCAAATCACTCTTCTGATGAAACCTTTGAAACCTTTTTTCTTCTCGTTCTTTTCAGAAACATCACATTGTCTTTATTTTTAGTGGTAGACAAATAAAAGGCATGATTGTTAAATAATTGATTCATTCATGCGGTTGGTTGAAAGGAAACTGCACTTCCCTTTCTTTTGGTTAGTTTATTTATTTATCTGTTTGCTCTGTTTGTGTATTGGTGAGGTGGGGGTGTAAGTGGAGGCTTTTCATTTGGTCAGCAAGGTACTTCAAAGAAACGCGACTCCCAATTAAGTGTCAGGATTTCATTCCCCTTCGAGTGCAATAGCTGTTTTCACACATCTCCAACGCTACATCACAGTCCGACTGGGCGCTATTCATGTTCTCCATGTGTTCGGGCGGGCACACACACACGCACACACACACACAGACACACACACACACAGTAGGCAGCATGTGCAGCCAGCATCATTACTTGTTCACATTACAGTGACCCGAGACAGAACCAGGGCACTTTGTAAATGTCACGGCCCAGCCTGCTAACACCACCCACCCCCCTTTCCTACCGAATAAAATGAATTGAATTGTGTGCTATCAGCAACAGCAGCAAGATAAATCTGTCCTTTAACAGAGAGTAGCAATTAGGTGCGGAGAGCGTGCTGAAATGGGCAGGGGGGCAGGGCGCACTAAAGCACACAGCAGATTTTAGGAGCGACCCCCATTGTACAGGGGGACCAGAGAGGCGTCGGCGGCAGGTCTCCAGGTGAGATGTTAATCCGTCAGGTGGGGGACAAATATTGTTGTTGGGGGGCCAAACATTGGAAATGATGCCCTGGTGTCAGATGCCATTTATGAACACCAGAAATCCCAGATTCTCTGTTTGCGATTTACCTCAGACACGTCCAGTTTCTCCCCTTTCTATCACAGTCTTTGTCTCACACACAGACACACACACTCCTTTACACTTCACACTCTGACTGTGTGACCTTGATCTGCGGACCACTTTCAGTCGGTAGGAAAAACTTAATCACAGTCTGTCAAACCGTTGGTATGGGGGGGGTCTCTTTTTTGTCAACCTCTCTCGATCTTTTTTCTCTCTCCCTGCCTCTCTTTACTTTAATGTCCTTTCCCCGTACATGGGGGTGTGGATTTATTGCTTGTGGGACAGGTAGAATATGAACAATGGGCAGAATGGACTGCAGGGTTATCTGGCCAGCCCGGGAGCACGGCGGGAAATCGATGTGACCCGTGATACACTGTCATCACAATTCCCACCCTGGCTGTCCTATCTGTCTTGCCCCTGGAAGCCGGCATGGCTGGTGTCATCTCACAGAGCCAGATTATCCGGGTGAATCATGGCTCGGGCCACTTTCAAGCTTCTATCTGTTTTCCCCTGGACGGCGGACCCTGCTTCTACACTCTGGGTGGGGGAGGGAAGTTAAATGATGCTTCTCACAGTTCGGTAGATATGGTGCCAGGCGGCTTTGATTTGGGTGCTTGCGCTCTGCTCTGTATGGATGAACAACTGTTAGCAGTGAGGCTCTCACCCTGCCTACCATGAACAGTGCTTTTCCACATCTCAAACTGCTCACGCGCTCTATGACTGAATGGGTTTTTTGCTCATGCATTTTATTTTGAACAGCCCCTTTAAGTGTGAGGAAACTGGTGATAAAGCCGACTGTGTTATTTTCAGAAGAGGCGGCGCAGCTGGCTCTGCCGATGATGAAGCCTGGCTTCGAGAAGATGCCCCTCAGTGGGCAGACCCTACCTCCAGGTTTCCCAGCCCCGTTCCTCTTTGCCGACGGACTCAACTCTGTAGAGACTCTGCTCACCAACATCCAGGTACAGATGCCATCCTGCTGTTCCTGGGGTGAGAGGTGCCTGCTGTTGCACGTGTGTGTGTGTCTCTTTACCAAGATGTCACTGTTTTGTGCCAGAGTTTGTTGAAATGGTCTAAGCTCCCAACCCTGAACTACACATGCACTTGGCAATGGGTGTCTGAGCCCCGGCTCGGCCACTGTCTGTGCCCTTCCGCTCTGCCTCCCCATCCATGTCTGTTTCCCTAGTCTATGCTTCCTAATTTTCTGTCAGTGAAAAGAAATTGACAGCCAAAACATTTTATAAACATTTTGTCACATTCTCACATTAGTGTTTGTCGTTTGTCCAGGAGCGATAAGGCTTTGTGGGTAAACGCAAACTTCTATATGTGAATGAATGAGAAGATAAGCATTATCTGTAAATTATGAGTTAGGTGTTAATTCTGAATAGGTAAGTTAAGAGTAATTGTGGAAATGGCCTAAACAGGGCTGCACAACCATGTTCCTTTGAGAGCTAGCATCCTGTATCTTCTTTTTAAAGCTAAGTTAGGATATTCATATCAGGGGTTGGAGATGACAGAATGGTAGATCTCCAGGAACAGTTTTGGACAGCCCTATAATAAGACCCCCTAGTGGCCGGTACATATAGTAATTTTTCCTACTTTGACAAATGTCTTAAAACAACGTTAATCTCTGGTGAAGCAGCCATGTTCAGGTGTGTGTTGAGTTACTCTGTGGCGGGAAGCTCTGGAGTTAAAAGTTAAAATGCTGTTCCTCTGTGTGTGTCCCTTGGGCGGCACAGGGCCTTCTGAAGGTGGCGGTGGACAACGCACGCGTGCAGGAGAAGCAGGTCCAGCAGGAGCGGAAGGAGCTGAAAATGGAACTGTACCGAGAGAGAGAGATGAGAGAGAGTCTGGAGAGACAGCTCACATCCGAACTGCACAGCCGAGGTACGAGAGAGAGCAATCTGGCATTGTGAATCAATACGTACCCAGCTAATAAAATAGCACATACCAGTTTTCCTTACTCAAACATGTTCTGAGGGCAGTAAGATTATGATTGGTTCATTCGAATACCCAATCAAAATAGAGAGGAGGCGGGAGTTCAGGAACATTTGAAACTACAGTGGACAACAAATAGAAGTGCCATCAGAGTGCTATAGGAAGCCAGCAATTAACCTTGTGGGTATAAAATCTGACTAGTAATCATAGGTCTGCAGGATCAAATCCCCAGCTGGCATCTGAAACTTTTTATTTATTTTACTTTTTAATCAAATTAGCATATTAGCTTAAGGTTAGGTTAAGGTTAGGGTTAGGTTAGAATTAAGGTTAGGTCAGAATTGTGTGGTCTGAATTGAAGAGGAAATTCCACAAGCACAAACATAAGACTGAAATGTCTCCTCTCCGTTTTCATTGAGTAGTCGCCTGTACCAAACATTATCTTTCTGCCCTCAGAAGGAAAACTGATATGAGCGATAAAATACCTGCCAAATTAGTACCATATGCTTGTATCTTTACTGGGCTTGGCGTACATTTTTATCAGAATTAGATTGATTTGATTCCAAGCACTCTGACTGTCTGTTAGCCATGGCTGTTATGGCATTGCATGTTATTCAAATGTATATTTTTATGAATTGGAGACAAAGTGGTAATTGAGCCAATTGTCTGTTTAATTCAGATGCCAGCAGCTTCAGTGGTGCTGTTTTCTGTGTTTTCTATTGAACTAGAACATTCATATTAATTGTGTTTCTATAGTTGATTCCTCTTTATTGCTTTTTATCTGTCTGTTAATTTGAGGGTAAATTCCCAACAGACCTAGCAGCTCTGGGCTAAGCTGATCTTGTAGCGGCAGACAGCACTTAATGTTCGCTAGTGGTTTTCTCTGTTGGACTCAATTCAGTCAACTAAGTGTCATTTTGGCAATTTCCAGCCACCATCCAGAAGCGCCTGAAGAAAGAGAAGAAGGCAAAGAGGAAACTTCAGGAAGCTCTCGAGTTTGAGTCGAAGCGTCGTGAACAGGTGGAGCAGGCTCTGAAAACAGCCACCTCCGCAGAAAACCTCCGCATGAGTCTGAACGGTACGCATCCAAGCTGCCTTCTCCAGGGCATCTCCCCTCTACACACTTCCTACAAACCTTCATCCTCTTCAACTCCTCTCTCCTACCATTCGCCTCCTGCTTTTCTTTTTCCTTTATTCACATCTTCCACAATCTCCTTTGAGAAAAGCAACGTAGATGTTTTCATTGATGTCGTCAGCGCAGCGGCCTTAGAGGTTATCACTTCCAGCACATTAGAGTTATTATTCTGTGAGGAAATGGATACAGATACTTATCGTAAACACTCAGACGCTTAAAATGGCAAATGGATTTGATAGCTTCCCATTTTGCAGTTGTTTATTTATAAATATCTTACTAGGAGCAGAAAGGAAAAAAAAGGAAAAAGAAAAAAAGCCAAATGAACTCAAGAGCAGAGAACACATCTGTTAACATTTCAGAGAGCAGAGCAATTATTTCTCGAGCTGATTAAACATGAATTTATTAGAAGAAATACATTTAGGTTTCCTTTCATCTGATGGGACTAATACATTTGTGTGTGAACAATCAGGGTCTTACACAAGCTGTTTGCAGACTAAACCTAACTCAATCTTACCCTGGTTCCTGTAAGATCTCTGATGGTTTCAGCCTCATTTGTCAGGTGAACACATTGTATTTGAATACAGTACTTGGTTGTGCAGGTGATATCTTTTTAAATTTGTAGGAAATTGTCCTAACTGACGCTTGTGTTCCATTTCAGAGGCGATGATTCCAGAGGTTGATGCAGAGCATAACGGCAGCCAGCAGGAGAATTCAGCCGTACAGGGTGAGTATTAGCACTGGTACACTCCCTGTGAATCTCGAACCGACCCCTACAACCTACCCCCTCGCTCGGAGTGTCCTCTGTGGTCACGTGTTAATGACAAAAAGAGGGTGACTTCCCCCAGGGTGGCTAGGGGTTTAGTAAACTCATCAACTTCAGGACATACTCCTGACTTGACTGGTACAATCTCAATACTCTATCTTTAAAGATGGACTCACTAACATAATTAACTATTTAACATTTTATATATATATATTTTTTTTTTGCCACTTCTTAGCGGCAGCTGCATCGTTGCACACGCGAATTTAAAGCGATTTAAATGGGTATCGGAGGGTCTAATTAGCCCCTACACCCGTCATCGTTTTCGCTCCCTTTAGGACACTTGTGCAAATGGTGGAGGCGCACGTGAATGTGCAAATGCAGGACCGCGGTTGGAGTGGCGTGTGGAGGGGTCCGTTTGAGACTTAATCTCCCTCTCTGCCTCTGTAGGTAGCATTAGCACAGCCCTACTACACTCCCCTTCTGCCTAAGGACATGAAGGCGGTCAGGTAGCAAACTCAAATGTCTCAAATGCATGTCTTATACAGAGTTAAGTAGTGATGCATTTTACAACTCCAATTCTGAAAAAGGTGGAACAGTATGGAAAATGCTAAAAAATGCATACATTGTTAACAAGTGATTTGTTTTACTTTGTGAAATTAATTTATTTTTGACAATATAGACTCAGTTCAAATCTGGTGACTACAGCATAGCAAAACAGTTGGGACAGTTGACTGTTGACCACTGTGTAACATCACCTTTTCTTTTAATAACACTTATTATTAAAAGGCTTTGTTTGGGCACTGAGTACACAGTTTAACAAGTGGAATGTTCCCCCATTCATTCGTTATGCATGTCCATAGCAACGCAACTATACAGGGCCTTTGTTACCTTATTTTGCACTTCATAATGTGCCACAAATTCCCAATCAGAGACAGGTCAGGACTGGAGGCAGGCCACTCTCTGCTTACTCAACCATTGCAGAATGTGGTTTAGCAATGTCCTGCTGGAAAATGCACGGACGTCCCTGGAAATTAAAAGATTAATGTTGCCCTCACAGATCAGCAAGTTACCCATGCCATGGGCACTGACACACCCCCATACCATGACAGACACTTTAAACCTGATGCTGATAACAGCTTGGATGGTCCTTTTACTATTTGTCTCGGAGAACACAATGGCTGTTTTCTCGAAAAACTATTTGAAATGTTGACTTGTTGGACCACGAAACATAGTTCCACTGTGCTACTGTCCATCTCAGATGAGACCGAGCCCAGAAGAGTCGATGGCGCTTCTGGACAGTGTTAATGTATGGCTTCTGCTTTGAATAGTAAAGCCTTAACTTGCGTCTGTGGATTCGGTGGTGAACGGTGTTGACTGATAAAGGTTTACGAAAGTATTCCAGAGCCCATGTCAGGATATCCATTACAGACTCATGAAGGTTTTAAGACAGTGACGTCTGAGGGATCGGAAATCCGGCGCATTCAGAAGTGGTTTTCGGCCTCACCCTTTACGTACCGACATTTGACACGGTTTCTTGAATCTTAATTATATTGTGTAGAGTAGAAGGTGAAATGCCCAAAATCCTACCGATTTGTCTTTGGGGAATGTTGTTCTCAAAGTGTTGGATTATTCGTAGTGTTGTTTTTGGCGGCCTGTTTTAATTTTAGTTTTAGTCAAGTCTTTTTGTCAAGCTGTCATTTTAGTTTTTATCAGTTTTAGTTACGTTCATGCTCTTTTTAGTCTAGTCAAGTTTCACTAGACTAAAACTCTGAGCATTTTAGTCTTATTTTAGTCAGAATTATCCATGACTATTTTAGTTTAGTTTTAGTCAACAAAAACCGATGACATTTAGTCTAGTTTTAGTCAATGAAAATTGTATTTTAGTATAAGTACCTAGTAGTATAGACAACCAAAATTTTGCCATCGGCCGCTTTCTCTGTGTCAGATTTAATTTTGTTTGAGTTGCTTACGCTAACTCACCACAGCTGCATCTTCTAAATAATGCCGCAAGTGGGGCTTGAGGAAGTGGCATGGCCTGCATCTGCACAGTGCGACCGGATGCAGCCCCTGATGTGAGACACAGGAAACTAGGGGTGGGCGATACTGCAAAATTTGGGTTTGATCCAGTACAAAGTAATACAGGGCCAGTATCGCCGATATCAATACTGATACAATACTTTTTATTATTAAAAGCTGCTTATGTACCTTCACTTACCTGCACCCTGTATTCCTGTTTTTATTTTATTTTAATTATTTTTTATTGTTGTGTAAATTTATGTATTTGCACCCTGACGCTTTATCTTGGCCAGGTCTCCATTTTAAATGTGAAATTGTTCTCGGATAGTAGTATGGGATAGTAGTGTGTCTTGATTTTTTGTCTTGAGGTGAATGCATTATTAATAGGCTAAGAATATTATGTGTCGGATTTTCGGTTGGTGCTGGTAGTCCACCCGGAGAGGCACTTCAGATGTGTTCATGACGACGGAACGTTTTTGGCGCAGTGTGACATTTCTATTTTTTTATTAATGTGTAGAATGAGAAAAAACAGAAAGTGGTATCGATCTTATTCACTCTAGTAATGATCTTTAAAAACGAGACATAATATCGGTAGTACCTATATTTTGGGATCGATCCTCCCACCCCCACAGGAAACAGAAATACTGCAAAATAATAGCTAATAATAACGCAACTAAACGAGACGAAATAACTTTAACATTTTGTCTCGTTTTGGTCAACGAAAATGAAGAGATATTTTAGCATAGTTTTTATTTTGTAAAACACATTTAGTCTCGTTTTTATTCGTCAACAATATTGCATCATACATTTAGTTATAGTTATTTTCACATGACCAGCATTTACGTCTAGTCTCGTCTCGTTTTCGTCACAAGATAAAGGTTTGTTGACGACGATATTTAGTCATAATTTTCGTTGACGAAAGCAACACTAATTATTCACTGACGCACCTGTTGGCAGATTGGCGAACCTCAACCCATTCTTGCTCTTGAAGGACTAGGCCTTTTTGGAGACTCCTTATGTACTATGTTTACGATTGCTTTACCTGTTTCACATCACCATCCTATTTCAACTTGTCACTCCGCTATTAGTCCGAAATTGCCCCTGTCCCAACTTTTTTGGATCGTGTTTTATGCATCAATTTCAAAATAAACATTTACCTTAAAAATCAATACAGTTGATTACATAAAAAATCAATTACCTTTTACATATTTATAAGTCAAGGTGGATTTACAAATCAGTCCTCTTTGTTTTTATTTGCATCTTCCATACTTTTCCCAACTTTTTTGGAATTGGGATTGTAGAATAATTACAAAGTCGTTGAGCAAAATAAATTTCGATGGATGGACTTTTAACCAATCAAATAAACAAGCCACAAGCCAGTGATGTTTTTCACATTTATCCATCAGCTCCTCATACTCGTCCTCACCTAAAACAAAGCCACAAAGTAGCACCGAGATTAACCTGTGAACGTGGTAATGTGGCCTAAGGTTTGGGAGGTGAATGTCAGGGGAGGTGAGGCGGACATTGTGGCCTCCACATGCTCCACAGATG
>JACXGM010000506.1:50948-71886 GCA_016801145.1 Umbra pygmaea
TCTCTCTCTCTCTCTCTCTCTCTCTCTCTCTCTCTCTCTCTCTCTCTCTCTCTCTCTCTCTCTCTCTCTCTCTCTCATTCCCTTTCTCCTTCTCCTGTGTTCTTTCATTCTCTTACTCTTTCGTTCTCTCTTCCTGTAATTCTCTCTCCCGTTCGTTCTTTCTCTCTTTTCCTCTGACTGTCTCTCTCTTTCTCTGTCTCCACTCAGCTGTCTCCGGCCGGGTCTCTTTGAAGACCCCCACCCTCTCTGAATAAGATTACAAACTGATGTTGTTGCATATGTGTTTCACGCTTTCCCTCTCTCCCAGTGTTGTTTGTAGAACCCCCTGCCTCTCCAACCCACCCACCCCTTCGCTCCGATCCCCCCAAAGCAGCGCTGAAGTTATGTTTGATAAATGGACCCTATTATCAACATGTCTGAAGGCGAATTAAAGACACTCTGCCGTACATCTTATTGAAATGTGGGCTGCGATAGGTGAATAAATACATATGTTTACAGAACATCCAGTGAGAAGTGCTCCAAAGTGTTTCGGTGAAGATGAGAAGGTGGAGATTGTTTTTCTCATAGCCAATTTCACAGTCTGCAAATAAAGGGCTGTCCATTATTCTTGCTTCTGACAGCATCGCCACACAGCGGAATGTCCAGGCCCTACTCTCCCCGCGAGTGTACGCTGACTCTCCGCTCCCTCAAGGGTTTTACTTTCTATGGAATAGGTCCATCTTTAGTGTGTCCCGGTACGTGTAAGAATGGTGGGGGGGGGTCATCTATAGGTGCGACTAAGGCTGTAGTCTTGGGTTGGGATTACCAAAATATGTGAGCCCTCCTATAATTCTGACTCACCCCAAACAGGTTTTTAGAACCACAAATTCTATTTGATCAGATTGAATTGGGATTTCAGTGTTAATCCCAGTTGCAACTGCGACCTATTTTGGAAAACGTTGCTCTCAGACATTGTCCTGACTTGTAGTTTGGCGTGTAGGAAGTAGCCGTTACTAACGACAGCGTGGGGAGGTGAATAATCGTGCCGTGTAATCTTGACCTTTAGGGCAATGGGGATAACTGCTCTCGACCATGTGAGGGACAGGCGTGCACACCTTTCCCCTCGCTCCAGTGCTCTCAAAGGGGCGTGAAAATGAGAGAGCATGCACAATCAAAGTCACGCTCATCGTTCGCTAACTTTAGTCACGCCACGTTCCCAACTGACGGGAAGTGGCAGGCATGAAGTGCGTTATGACAGCAATGGTAGCGATGTTATTCAATTACATTGGCAGACCTTTTCACAAAATCCCAGAATTACCTGTGTTACCGTGCTAAACTGGTCAAGTGAAATCGCTCCTTTCTCTACCGCTGGTTTCTGTCTGTGTTTAAGGACTTGCAATTGACTAAAGTTTGAGTATCATCTCAGCATCATTGAAGCTTTATCAGGGCTGTAGATGGGAGGTAACATTATGAAAGGGTTTGTTAGATGTTTCTCACTGCTATCGACTTCACTGGCTAGGTAGTATTATCTCAGAACAACAGTGCAATTAAATGAATGCTTTCGGAATGTGTACCAGCTTGGAGTCTTCTGCTGACGTGGTATATCTGTACAGTCCCAGGCGGTCCATCAGCCTTGCCTATTGCCCTGCCATGCCCAGCCGAGGTGTCTGTCTGCAAGGATGCTGGAGCTGGACCACGTGGGTGGGTTGGAGTGGTGGGGGTGTCTCCCTTAGCTCCTGGCTGTTTGGGGACTGTGGGAGCCAACTGGCTCTCTCTCTCACTGGGGTTTAACAGCTCCAGTTAAGAGCGTGTTGTCCGCCCCCCGCCCCCAACGGCCCGCCGCATTTAGCCATTACACTGAGAGAAATCTAATTACAGCTCGCTTCACTCCCAAGTTGGACTTCACAGTTTCTGCAAGCTTAGCACTGACAACTGATTTCATTAGGTTTGATTGTCCTTGCTGAGATCCCACTTCTGGGGCTAAAAGCTTTTTGCACTTTCTCGAGTTCCTCGGTGTGTTGCTTTATTACGCCGACCTGCGTCTCTCCTTCTGTTTTTTGTTGTTATTAATCAAGATGAGTGGAGGTAACTGAAACTGCTGAACACAAAGGGAGCTGACGTCACTCCACAAGCCGATTAAGAGGAAAAAGGGGATGAGAGTTTAAGAGAGAGGTGGCGGTGACACGGCCTGGTGACGTAATCGTCTGGATGAGGACGTTAACGCTTAAGGTGTCACCCCGCCAATGCACTCTTGTCCACACTCCGGCTCTCGCGTCGCAGCCACCTGTTCCTCAAACACTCGGCACAGAGGCTTCGGCTGCAGGAAAACTCTGCTCCTAAAATACCCCCCAAAAAATCTCATAACCTGCTTTAGTACCAAGCACACGCTGTACTTAGGGCCCATAGAGCAAATGAGACTCCTGGGTACTATTCATTTTCAAAGTTTGCAACTTGCTAATTGGCAACCCGGTGAAAAGAAGAAAAAAAGAGCAAGCATGAAATATCAAGGTGAAGCTTTATGGCAGTCCCAGATCTGCTGTAATTAGCCAGTTTGCAGTCTATGCAGAAAAGAATAGGACCAAAGAACCAGAGCCATGTTCAATATGGATTGAGCTGCTGGGGAGGGGTTCCCAGAGGGGTTGCAATGTACACAACAATACTTCTGCCTGCGCACTTGTGCATATTTACACCTCCCTGCCCTGTGAGGGGCTAAACACGTACATACCAGAGCTAAGGGCAAAGTCAGATACAGTACCCTGGCTGCACATTAGGAACTACTGAATAACATTCAAGAACCAGTGAGCATTCATACTCTTCATTATGACATCAGTAAATCAGACTCTCATTTTCGCTTTTAGCTTCTCATCCTCCAGCACCACATGCACCACACCCCCTTATCCAAATATCTTCCTTCATCTTTTCTGACTTCCCAGAGCACATAACAAACATGCAGGACAGTTCATCTTAGCAGTGATTTCCCTTTCTCTCTCTCTTTATTTCTCTCTGTTTCTCTGTGTTAAAATGAGCTGCCGGTGGGCCACTAGCATGTATAGATTAACATGCAGCTGTCGCCTGCACTCACTTTGCTATCCAGCTGTTTTTCTTTCAGCTGTCCGCTTCCGTTGACAAGTCAAACTAAATGATTAATAACCCATATTATTCCTGATGCAGATTTGATTAAAGGAGATACTCACACCCATGGTTTGCTCTTGAACTTTTGTTCCTGTTCTCCAGGAAATTTGTTGAGAAATCACAACCTCAGATTCATATAATTGGAAATAAATACACCCTTCTGGAGAAAAGGCCTTTATGTATAGTATATATGTTGGACAGACCTTTCCTAATTGCAATTTTTGTGCTGACATACCAGGCTAATGTGTTAGTTTTTTTTAGCAAACTTAAATGTACAATATGTAACTTTTCTGCATTAACAAAAACAAAATTCACTATACCTATGCTATATATTTTTTTGTTTTTGTGTTCTTACATTATCTCAAATGCCCTCATCACAGAGAAATTTGTAATGTAATTCAAAGAGACAGGACATTTCGTTTTGTCACTGGTTAATGGCATCTTATAGCCTTTGACTCCTCTAGTTGCTCTAATTTCCGGGGAACCGCCAAATGCAGAAATTAACTTTACTTTAGCTAACTTTACCTTGCGGCTATTTCATTAGAATAGCATTACATAAAGTGAACAACCATAACTAAACATAATGTGAATAAAGCTATAATATATATATAACCTTGTCAGTGAACATGTTTTCTGCTGGAGATGCTAGATCTGCTGGTTCACATTGACGACGACAACAAATTGCATGATCCCACGCTACTTCCCGATGTCATTAAAGTACATCTTTTGTTATTGCTTTGATTGAGAGACCCCTAGCGGCCAGAAACTACATATTGTATGTTTAACTTTACCTGGACAATACTTAAATAAATTTTTTCCTACCCTGGTCATTTAGCAGATGTTATTATCCATAGCGACATACAGTATCATTGTTTTCTTCACACTGTATTCTGACAGCCAGTAAACAATGTAGGTAAAAAGTTTAATGCATTACTCACTAATGTATTCACGTGTTTCTTGAACAGAGAACAGACCCTACACCAAGCCTCCCATCATGTACTGAGACCTCCAGCTTCTCCAGACCTGGCCCAGGGCTGCCGCTGCAGGCTTTCCTAGAGACAAGAGCCTGTGGCTGTGAGAGGACCAGAGAAGAAGAGGGGGACACTACCAGAGGGAGGAATGGATCCCAAAACGCTTACCCCTGGTAAACTCATGTACAGGACTACAGAGAGAGAGAGAGCGGCGGGGCGAGAGCCAACACTGGAGTGCCGCTTATTGCCACCCCCCGTCACCTCACTTCAGCTACTTGTATAAAAATCCCTCTATTTTACTTGTTTCGACTACTTTCGTTCAACCCTCTTTGAGAAAAAAGGAAGGACCATTGAAAATAACAGTTTTTTCTCTACTTCCTGGAAGCACATACAGAAGCCTATTCCCCATCCTGTTTCCCTCCAAGCTGATTTCCTCTCGTTATTATTATTGTTATTAATTATTGTTGTTGTTATTATTATTATAAGTTGTTGATTCCTGTAATACCCCTATATCTCCCGATAGCACAAGTCTTGCAGCGCATACAGTATATAGGACAATGCCTTCTTACAAGCTTACAATTCGGAAGGAGGATATGAAATGTAACATTCAAGACAAAATGTGCTTCTCCTTTTTAAATCGCCACTCCCTCGTTGAGAAAACAGGACTGAAACTGTTTCCGAATTGTTAAATTTTTTTATTGTTCCTTCCAATTTTATTCTGGGTGGATGGGGGGGCGTTGAAAAATGTCACTACTGGCTGTTGACTTAGGAATGTGTCCTCTTCGAACTGCATTGTTTCAATGTTTTTGTTCTTCTTTAAGTGTGTTTAACTCAAAAGCTCTGCCTGGATACAAAGAAAGAGAAATTGAGGCATGTCCTCTGGAGACCCCACCTCTGTATTCACTTCTGTTTCTCAGTGTTTAGTTCCACTGCTGTTCAAAATACAGTATTTCAGTAACCTCTTCTGTTTCCCACTTTTGTTTATAAAGACATGTAAAAAAAAAGAAATGCTGTAGCGTTTGCTATTCTGACGTCTTATTAAAGTGGATACATCTTTTGTGAAAAGATAAAAAAACAAAAGGAAAAATAAAAAACCCAAATGCACATCCGACGCAAGCATGCATGTAGATACAACACTGGTGAAAAAGTAAGACTTGCTGGTTTAAAAAAGGCTGCCAATTCAAATATATTTTTTACGGATTTTGGGAATTTCATTACAACCATGATCAGAACCAGGCAGCTACAGTATCTAACATTGTTGACCTTGTTTTAATGATAATAGTATCACATCACAATCTTGCACATAACACACAAAAGAATAAAACATACTTCTGGACATGGTAGATTTGTTTTTTGGTTTTGTTTTTAGTAATAAAGTTCTAGATTCAGATGTGTTTTGTTGCTGTTCTCTGTGCCCTCTGCTGTTAATGTTTGCTGTGGTTCGCTGTTACACCTCTGAGGTAGCTGGATCGTGCGTGTGTGTGCGTGTGTGTGTGCATGTGTGTGCGCGTGTGCAAGTTCCAGTGCCATACTATAGCATATTTGTTTGGTGCGTCAAGCAGGACCTTTTTGGGATCATGGAGGGTGAGAATACAAGATACGGTAAGAAGTAAAAGAGAAATGGTGGATGAGAAAGGAGGGAGGACGAAAAAGAGCTATGGAGTGTGTGTGAGAGTCAGAGAGAGCTCCATGGTGTTAGGAGACAGAAGGTTCCGGGACTTTGTCCACTATAATGTCAGCGAGTCGGGAAATCCAGGTGAAGTGGGGGTGCGTGGGGAGGGGGAGATGATGCTTTGCACTTCAATTAGAAACTGGACGTTTGATCTGCTTCCGATTCCCATTTCCCTGCTCATAACTTCATGTAAAGTAGTCAAAATGCTTCATTAATTATCAGTGATTTCTTTAATGAAAAGACAATTGCCGCAGAGGCCTATTTGATCAGCGGAATTGAAATAGAAAATTTGCATTATTTTCATTATAAAACATAGACTGTGATTAAGATTAAGAAGCAGATGGGATAATGTTTTTTCCACACTTTTTTTCTTAGAGTAAATCTTAATTTATAAGAGCAGATCTATGTCAATTAACAGTATTATTGTACAAGATGAAATATGACCTGGACGCCGGATCGATGTCACTTAACCTGTTTGCAGAGGAATTGTTTGAACAGATCACGCCACTCGATCGCTGAACATTTTACAGTCATCCATACTGTGCTGGAAAGACGCCAGGTTTCTTCCTGCTCTCCTCAAGATCAAACTTTACTCCAGTATTGTTTGGCAAGCAGAGAAAAGCTCCTGTGTTCCCTGTCTGTCAATTTAAGACAAAACTTGAAAGTAGACACAACTCGGAGAAAGTACATTGTCGGATTCTCCCCCACCTGACCACCCGGAAATCGATACAGCAGAAATTGATCGTTGAATGCATTGAAATTAGCAGTCTCATAGCGACCCAACGATGATGATATAAGAATTGACGATCGCTCATATCTAACCTTATCCTTGACGAGAATCACGGCCTACCACGGCTATGACGTTCATCCGGAGTTATGGCAGAAGGATTGAAATCATTGTAGACCTGCGCCCATTACACGCTTTAAACAAATAAAAAGCAAGGTAATTATTTAGAACAGTTAGTATCCTTAACTAATTTTCTCGAGTGTACCACTTTTCTTCCCCATGTATCCATTATTCTGGATCTGAGTGAAACGGAGCAGAGCCAACCTTTGGCAAGAGGAAATGTTATTAATTGGATCCATAGGCACATCTTAGCCTGTAAACAGTTTTTGCTGGTGGTGAGATGTTGGCATCAGCTCCAACACACTACGGGCAGATTGTATTCAAACAAGACACTGCCATTTCGTGAGTTAATTGCTGACATTTTCTTCACACACAAACACAGTTAACTTTGTACATTAAAGGTAAATAAATATCAAACTGTATTTTAAAATGAATTATATTTAGAAATCAAAAACTTTTGCACAAAAATGAAGGTCATTTAACTTGACAGATAAAATAAACAAAAGCAGACAAAGCTTTGTAAAGTAGCTGATGGAAGGGCTTGTCTGCAGGGTGTCCTTGGAACTCCTGATTACCTTCAGGCACCATTAATAAAAACAGCCAGTAAATTTCATTACTAGACCGAATGCTGAATAATAGGTGTCTGGGTGTAAGGTTTTTCAGTGTTTCCCCTGAGGTCTTACCCCCCAGCCCCCATGTCTATGAAGTGAGAGTGGATGATGTGGTTTGTTTATCCATTTAGAGCTGACAAACATCCCAACGTTAATGATTTACAGATCCAAACTACAAAGACCCGTGTCAGAGTTTGGTGTAGCGGTCTAAGCTCCTGACTCTGGACCACCCATGCCCTCGTGATGGGGGCTCACATGCTGTCTGTGCCCTTCCTCTTTTTTTCCCTCTTACCCTGCTTCTTACTGATGTGTCAATAAAAATTAAAGTACCCCATCAAATAGAAATCTTTTTGCATGACACGGTACATTGTTTCGCTATAAATGGTCGTCAGGTAGCTCAGTGTTTAGGGAACCAGAAAGTTGCCGATTCGATTCCCGTAGTGGACCAAAATGGCTTTTAGGGACTGTTCATTTTTAATGACATTGGGGAAACGGAGAATTAAGTCCCCCAAAAATATGAAAATGTATGCAAAAATATATTTTCACAAAACTCTCCCTAAGAAACCAACCATGAACCTCCATATTCAAAATGCTATGAAAAAGAAATAGAGCGCCAACAGAAAGGTGCTGATTACATAACCGCCAAAACCCGAATGAACAATAAGAGTATGGGAACGTCGAATATACATCACAATCATAGTTTAATGAGGAATATATATTTGGGTGCATTGTGAAACACCTAGACTACTTCTCTTGTTTTGACCACCTGCTAACTCTCACCTGGTGCTTGCTCTCAACACATGTGGCTTCTCCATCATGCTCTCTCAGTTGACCAGTGGCCACTTCCTCATGTTGCACTGACAATCACAAGCAAACAAGCCATTTTACTTCACTAGACAATAAACAATGTTAATGTAAAGAGGAATAGTCACTGGGATTAAATATCTGTAATCAATATCCCTAAATATTTATATTTTTTTTGTAAAAAGGTTTAATACGTGGAATGATATATGTTTCTACCTGCAGCATATATGGTTGTAAGGATAGCATTCCTATAATACATGTCAAATTGTCTCATGGCTGGAATGAAACAAACAGTTTTTCAACATCCTTAAACAATTGTATCCCTGTTCAGCAAATAGTTGAACTGGTTACTTGGGCCTAAATCTACCTAGAACAGGGGTATTCAACTCTTACCCTGTAACTAATAGTGCCAGAGTCTGCTGGTTTTGTATTCTAGTACCTTATAATTAATTGCACCCACTTGGTGTACCAGGTTTAGATAAGTCCCAGATTAGAGTCACAATGATAAAATGGAGTGAAACTGGCTTTGAGAGCCAGATTTGAATTGAGCTGGCCTACGAGGTGGGTGACAGCAATGTAAGAAAGGGGGTAAACATTTTGGGGTGGACTACAATCAATGTTGACAATACAGAACTGTTTTAGAAACTAATCAATTTACTAATTGGCATTGTTTTTTGTCTTTATTATCTGTTCCTGCTCTTCCTCCATCACTCCTATGACCTCTCCATCCTGTTCACCCTCCTCTTCTCTTTCTCTTTGTACTGAAAAACATAAACATACAAGCATTTTACAGAACTAGTATAGCTCTACACTCAACAACCACTTCATTAGTTAATCCTGTTCAACTGCTCATCAAAGCAAATTTCAAATCAGCCAACCAAGTGACAGCAGTTCAATACATTTATCCATGAAGACATGGTCAAGACAATCTGCTGAAGTTCAAACCAAGCATCAGAATGGGGAAGCAAGGGGATTTAAGTGACTTTGAACGTGGCATGGTTGTTGATGTCAGACGGGTTGGTTTGAGTATTTCAGAAAGTGGTGATCGATTGGGATTTTCCTGCAAAACCATCTCTAGTGTTTACAGAGAATGGTACAAAAAATATAAAATATACAGTGAGTGGCAGTTCTCTGGGTAAAAATACCTTGTTGATGGCAGAGGTCAGAGAAGAATGGCCAGACTGGTTTGAGCTGATAGAAAACAGTAACTCAAATAATACTTAATGTAAGACACTGAATAAGAGCATCTGCTAAATGACAAAATGTAATGAATAACTTACAATGACTGTGTTGTCTCTGCTTGTACATGTTGTGTGTTTAGAACAACATTCCAATTTTCAGTAATGAAAGATGAGGTCAAAGAGTGGCAAAGGGCACCTGAAGTGTGCTAATTCTCACTTTTTCTCCATTTGAACCAGTCCAGAGCTATTTTTACTGGGTCGGCCCTCGCATGGGGATCGCTACGTAATGAAGCATGGAGCCAGAATTGGGCTACACCACAGCAGGAAAATGTCAAGTCGCATCTCGCCCCTCTCAAAAGCATAAATCACACACTGCACTGTTTGCCAGAGAACACACACACTCAACACACCATAACACACACACTTACAAAGCTGGATAAGGAGCAGGGTATAAGAGTTTGACCTTTCTTGCTTTTTTACCTTTGCTTGCAAAAAAACCTACACACTTAATGCATGACAGTATTAATGTCTGATGGGGCCGTCAGGTTCCGGTGTGTGTGTGTGATTGTGTTTTTGTGTGTGTCGAAAGTGTCAGAAAAAAATATTATACCCAAAATGTAGCGTGTGTGTGTGTGTGTGTGTGTGTGTGTGTGTGTGTGTGTGTGTGTGTGTGTGTGTGTGTGTGTGTGTGTGTGTGTGTGTGTGTGTGTGTGTGTGTGTGTGTGTGTGTGTGTGTGTGTGTGTGTGTGTGTGAATAGATATACACACCGGAGTGATCTGGAACCGTGAGGAACCACTTGGCCTGCACTTCTCTTCTCTGCATCCTCACAAAGAGCTGATCTGGCGGGACGGTTTGCTGGAGCGAACCCTGGCTTCCAGAGCATGGTGTGAGGCTGTCACCCTGTGATGAATGGCATCATCACAGCGAAACCAAACAGCACCAACACTCTCCAACCAGCCGTCCCGACACATTAACAATTTTATTTATTTCTGCTCTGCCGTTCAGTAAATGGGAACATTGGGCTCCCAGGCCTGGCCGAAGATGTCTGCAGGTGATAACGCTCTGGTCCGCAGCTTTTTTCTCTCAGGTCTCTTTAAAACTCAGAGGTTCAGCTGGACAACCTGCATACTGTGTTTTGACTGGGTGGGAACCAGTGCCAGAAGATGTTCTAGATAAAAAATACTGTTGGTAAAGGACTCTTCTTACGATAGCGGTCACATCTAACCACCTGGGTTACAGCCTTTGCTTTTTATCTGGATGTCATCAGCATTGTATGGTGACTTAATGAGGATTGAAAATGATCAACAATGTCATGTTAGTAGCGAAGAATGTCTTCCAAATTATGTAACAGGTTCACTCCAGTGTTTTGGGTCTAGTTTGTTGCCTCTTCAAAGGCATTTAATACCCTAAATGACATCCTGCAACTTTTGGGTTAGGTATCTTTTAGTTTTAGTTGTCTTTCAGGGATGGGTTTGATTATTGTAAGGAAAGTACTGTCTGTTGTATCTGTCCATTTAATTCAATGGGAGATTAACATCCGGAATAGCCAAACTGTCAAGCAACTAGAACTGCTTTGCATGATCGCATCGACAGTGAAATACACAACCAACTGTACTGACAGTACAAGAAATATTATCATTTCAATAGACATGAAATAGAAATTGTAAAAGAAATTGTGTGCAAAAAACTCTGCTTAGCTCAGTTTTTCCAGAGATAATTCCGTCCTGACAATTGATGGATCATCCTGGTTTGCTTTCAAAGTAGAGGAAAGCTGGTTGTTTAGAGATAAAGCTGTGGATCACACAGAGTTATCATACTGTAGATTTAACAAAGCCTTGCATTGCATTTATATTTTCTTTATTTAGCAGACATTATTATCCAGAGCATCTTATGTTAATTAAGTAATTAGATAAGCAACTTTTTGTGCAGATGCAAAACAACCGTGTTGTTTTGTTTTTAACATTGTTGTTGGATCAGTGATTAGAGCCGGTAAACCTTGGGTTACTTGCCCTACACTACATTATAACCAGGCCATCTGCCACCCTGGCATCTCAGAATTATTCCACTCCTCAAACCCCCAAAATGTTAGCCTTCCATTTTTACTGTTTAAATACCAAAATACCAGGAACACCCTTGTTTTCCCATGAACATAAGCAGGATGGTCCATGAAAGTATACCTGTAGTTCATTGGATCATATTTATTTGGTGATGCAATCTGTACCAAGCAGTTTCTGGATGTTTCTCACCCTGTGTCTACGTTGTGTGGAAGCTGTGTAGGCCAGCCAGATTTACCAGTTGGGTCCCTCTCTAGATTTGGTTGTGTGGGGGGGGGTTGCACATATGTCTCCCCGACAATCCAGCCTTGTGTTTTTTTCTTCCCCTCCATCTGCTGAGTTTGTGGGTTTGGGAGACACTTTCTGACAGGATTCATCCATTATTGATCTACATTGGTGAGCACTGCTTTGCCCAGTAGAACCGGCTGCAGTCAGTCGGCCACAGCAGCCCATGTCTGCTCCATAGCAGTGATACAGGAACATTCCTAGTCCCCCCCTAAGACCCCTACGTTTGCAGGATAGAGAAAGCATCATCATTTCTTTTTTGGCCAGCATTGTGGTATCTGACGAGAACTCCAAAGTATCAATCCCAAAATCAACAAAGGCGAATATATATCTTTCCCTGATTAAGCCGGTTAAATTTATTCACTCCTGGATCGTTGCCCTAAGTGAGAATGCATCCTAAACCAATTTACCTGGTAAAATATTTATATTTAAACTGATCAGCATTGTTTATACAAGGTAGAAGTTATTACCCAATTTCAACTTCTCCCTCTCCCTTATCAGTATAATAAGAGGAAGATCGACCAAGGTTCTGAATCCATTGCTCTGGCCTGTGATCTCAGAGATGAAAACATGCAATGGCATGTCCACAGAACATACAGAAGTCAATGAATGATGAGGAGACAGCAGGAGGGTGGGGGGTGTGCCCCAGCATAATTAGCAGGTGGCATATGCCATGACTGTCAGGCAGGGTTTCAGCAGCGCATTAACACCTCTCAGCCATCTGTCCCCAAGGAGCTTCGGACAGAGGCTGCCACGCCCCATTGCCGCCCCATCACAACTTGGCCGAGGACCCTTCCAGGTCTCTGAACTGATGCATGTGATAAGACGCATAGGTTGACTTAATTTCTGGATTACATCACTGAACATCAGTCCCCATACACGCTTGGCCACATTAGAGTATCTGCTGTAAGTCTTTTTCAAAACAGGTGGTGATGCTTTCTCTTAAGTTCTCATTCTACATTTTTTAAAGCACATTTAGGGAGAAAGCATGATTTATAGAAGGTACTGTAGTTCTGCAGCCAGGTAACTGTCTGAGTATTTATACAAAGCATTGCCCTCTGATAAAGCATTTCCATGAACTCAACTTTTCCCTCCATCAAACTAATCATGGAAAACGCATTACAGCTTTCAGCAGTTTTCTCACGAGATATATAAAAAGACGTTACAAAGGCGTGGGAGGGGGACAACAACTTTGCATTGAGTGCACTGATTTGGCCCAAGAACACTTCCTTTCCGGAGGCACATGAGAGGATTTTCATACGCAGCCATTCCAAATATAATAAAAACATATTTAAAGGCAGTGTTACTTAAAGGGGGAAACCTTCAGTAAACAAAATGATGTCTGAGAGTCAAACATGGGAGTTGTCCCTTGAGAGAACAAGCAGCAAAATAGATAGGGACAGCTTGTGTTCTGTCAAAGGTATCAACACTACTAATATATATATCTATTTCACCCTCTTAGCTTTATTTATTGGATCCTCAAGATTGAACACATGATGAAAGTTGAATGATACACTCATCTCTGTTTTTGGACAATGTTAACATTTGATACCCACACATTGTTCACAATTTGCCAATTGAGCTCAGAGTTAGCGCCATCTCTATATCCGATACAGCAGGAAACAGTGTAGTAGCACCAAATGCAATGGCATGTTTTCTTTTGTCCATTTGAGGAGGTGTACACATTCCAGGCTATTTTTCTTAGATGCACAGTGTCTGATTCGAATATGTCCATACTATCTGGAGTATAAGAAAAGGGAGGTGGGGCTTTCCAAAACAAGCTCTTGATGACAGCAAGGAAAAGACACCTCCTTCGTGTACCCCATTCCCATTCTAAGCCTAGAGTTAAACACAGTGCCTAAACAAAGCTAAAATATTATCATTACTTTATAAATATAACTTCCTTCCCGTAGAAAACGGAGGAAAATTTTGATTTAAAAGGGCATGCCTATAGTACAGAGTAGTGAGTGATGACAAATGTTACAGTTTTAGTGTAATACATGATCATAAGTCAAAAGCTAATATTTTAAATATATTATTTTCTAGTTGGAAAGTTAAAATCAAGGTGTATCTATTGTATTCCATGGGGGAGCTGCTGTTTCACACAGAAGTCCAATGAAAGCCGTAAATTAATGCCCAGAGTGCTAAACTACACTGCATGGGTGTTTAACAGGGCAACATCTTGATTAGAGTGCCCCTTGTGATTTTTTTTTTTTCTTTGTTATTTATTTGTTTTTATCATCAGACTAATTAAGATTTAGTGAGGTGCGCTGAGGATTAACAACCTACAACGGGGCAGTAAAACCCGAAACAATCCTGCCGCTTTCAAGACCGTCAGCACTGGTGCTCCTTTGAAGTGGCCGTTCACTGTATGCGTTCCCTTAACAAGGCTCTGTCGGAACCATGTGAAGCCAACCTTTCTTTCTTCCTTCAGCCTTTTGAAGTGGAACGTGAGCAAATAGTGTTTGGCCAGTTCTGCAGACGCTCCGCTGCTCGAGACAATCTTTTTTAAACAATGTGTTCATACACAAGTGACAAATCCAGGTAGAAACAGCAAAGCTAGCTCTGCTTTCCTTTTAAAATGAGACTAAGAAAGAAAAGAAAAGCTAAGCCCTCTGCCAGTTCAATCATTTTGTGGGGAAATGACACCAACAAATGAACGGAGACGTTAATTTTGCTCGGCAACCACTAAAAATGTGCAAAGGTCATCCATTAATAACAGGCGAGGACTGGTGCTGTGGGGCACATGCCTGTCCAGACCCCGCAACACATTACACCACGGCTCACTGACCTGCTCCTTTGTCATCTCTGCTAATTACCCATGATGCCCTGCTTTCTACGCTCCACAGGCTCTAGCTTGGCACTGTATCTGCTCCACATCCTCACCATGCTGACTGTCCTAAGTGGATATAAAACCAGCACATTTGGGTTTTCTTACATGTCTTTTCTGTGCAATAATGTCTTTGTTGTTCATCTACTATCTATCTCTTGACAGTGAATGGCTACATTTACACTAACACGGTGAATGGGACACATTTACATTGACAGGGAATGGCTACATTTACACAGTTACACAGTGTATGGTACACATTTACATTGGAAGTGAATGGCTACATTTACACAGTAACACGGTGTATGGTACACATTTACATTGACAGTTTATGGCTACATTTACACAGTGACGTGGTGTATGGTACAGATTTACATTGACAGTGAATGGCTACATTTACACAGTAACACAGTGTATTGGCCACATTTACATTGACAGTGAATGGCTACATTTACACTGTAACACGGTGTATGGGACACAGTTACATTGACAATGAAGGGCTACATTGATGCACTAACATGGTGTATGGTACACATTTACATTGACAGTGAATGGCCACATTTTCGATACAAAAACACAATATAAACTACAGTCATGGTCAAAAGTTCTGAGAATGCCACAAGTATTGGTCTCCACAAAGTTTGCTGCTTCAGTGTTCTTTCAAGACTTTTTTGTCAGTAGTTACGTAAGCATTAACACACTCCAGACTGTGCGTTGCCAGGGAATAACTGCACACCTCAGCAGTGTAGAAAGCCACGAGGCTGAAAGCCAAGTGGCTTTCACTGTGGAGGTGTGCGGTTATTCCCTGACAACGCACAGTCTGGAGTGTGTTCATGCGCTTATAAAACGGTTGCCAACATTTTATTTGTGAAAATTTATGTTTTAATTAGTATTTTTAGCGAAAGAAAATGGTCACGAGGCGTGCGGTTATCGTGAAACCTTAACGTACCCCGCACCACTCCTTTTACTGTTGCCATGTTAGTACGCCACAAAAGTAGTTCCTATAAAACGGATCATTTAGAGTTTATAACAAGCTCTGAACACTTATGTACAGTTTCATTTAATCTAAATGGCATTCGTTAGCCAGTTTGCTTTAGTGATACATTTTTTATGCAATTCAAATGTTTACGTGATACAGACCTTACTGTGAACATTCAATCAGCCTGCTACTTTAGTGACGACACATGGTTAACGCAGTCAAGCCAACATCTGTGCAGTTTTGCATTGCAAGCGCGTTTCTTTGAATTTTGTTTCTGAACATTTATATACATCCATCAAAAGCCACATTGTGCAATCTGGTCTGGAAAAGAAACGTTATGAATACGGGCAGACTTCCATGTAGCCTATATTATGCAGGTGCTGTCATTAACAGGCTATAATTAATACAACTATTAATTTAGTATTCGTTCCCGGTTATTAGATAGGCTAGTACAAATACTAAAGTATTTTACTAACTGCTGTACTGCAGTTACGTTGTAGTCTTAAGTATTTGACCAACTGGTAGTCTATATTTTGTATGAGGTGTCAAGGATTATTAGCTACTGTCTGTGCATAAAAGTGTTATACTACTCTACGACTTGAAGTAGATGCAGTTTCCAAAATATCAACGTATTTATAAATGGTCATATCTAAAAATTCGATGCTTTCTAGATTTCTCTCTGCTGTCAATTTTAAAATCGGAACTGATGAGTTAAGAGAGAAAAACTGCGAGGGTAATATCTGTTCCATTCCATAGAATATCATCTTTTCCAAAGAACGACATGATATAGATAAAAAAAAAATCATAAATATAAATCTCTTCCAGTGCCCCCTGAATAGATTGGCATAGTTTGGGCAAAATCAGCACCAATCGCCGTAATCATGAAAAAGCCTAAATGAATTAATTAAGCTTGTGAATATAGGTAAATGCGAAAAATAATTTTTACTAGTGAATAAAATGTTTGCTTATGTTTTTTGTTTGCATATGTGGTTTAAACACCTTTCTGTACATTACCTTGGAAAAATTAACTCATTGCGACATCCATTATAAGGTTTGCACAGAACGTCAGTGTTTATCCCTAAATCTTTTATAAACTGTTCACTTGACACAGTCGTGTGCTGTCAAATTGCGGGATTCATTTCAGTCGCGTTGCAGTTGAACATATAGCGTTCGTCATCAGAAAAATGCAGTTAATTTAATTTGCACTGTTATTACAAATCATGTAATAGCACACATAAAATGTAATTAAACACATTCAATCCCTCCAGCCCGGGATATATATCAATGGATTGTCTGAACCCCGAATGTCTGGTGACCTGCCCGGTTATTAATATTAGGATGATTTCAACGACAGAGGGAGAGAGATCATTCAATTTGCTAACGACGTGTAGGAAAACAATTGTAGGCTATATGCCTTAACAATTTACAGAATATATAAATAAAACATATATATAAACAATAATGTCAGGCAACTTGTAAGTCTTATTCAAACAACCGTTTTATAGAGAAGTAGCCTAGTATCTTAATTTCGCCGGTAGAACGGGTAGGCTATCGTAATTCTTCTTTTTTATAATAACAATGTCAACTGTAGGCTGTTTCTTGATATTTTAAAATATGAAGAAACGGGTGTAGGGTTAGATGGATAAAAAAACAACCCGTGATATGTGGAAAACTCAGTGTGTGTAATGTGAGTGGTAGGTCAGACATTAGGCTAACCAACCAGCCACCGGTGTATTGACCGGTATTGACATGGCAGCCACTAGCTAGCTATCGCTTCGTCACGAAAAAACACTTTTTTATTACAAAAAAGATAAGATTACTTAAAACCTGTGGCTGGTTAGCATGTCTACATCAGTGACAATCTTTTTGTGGTAAGTGAATGTTAAAATCCTTTTTATTTTTTAGATGGTCTTATTTGGAAGTTGGTGTTGAGATTTGAAGCGAGAGGAATTGTCCGCCATGTTTTTTATTTTGTTCAGCTCCTAAGGGGGGCGTAGTGATACTTTTTGATTACACTTCAGTGAAAAGGCAACATTCTACAGTGCGGATATCAGGGAATGGTCATAGGCTTGGAATTCAATTTTAGCCAATCAAATTGCAGATATCACCAGACCCGTTTTATAATATGGTATAATGAAGTATATTTGCAAGCATTCCATAAGTGACAAATGTTTTTTAATGACAATAGACCTCAAAAGTCTGCCCACAGCTGACTCCGAAAGTAAGAATACAATACATTTTTTCCATTGACAATTTGAGTATAAGCAATAAAATCGTAATCGTTGATGGTAGACTATGACATGACAAAGCGATTGTATATGCTCATATAGACAATAAAGGTTCATGGGTTACCAACCTTGTTTTTAGACACAATTTATTTTATTTGCGATGTCTTGGATAACTACTTCATTACCCACAATCCTAAACCAGTACTGATGCCTCTGATTGGTGTAACTCTCGCGGTTACCATGGAAATGTTTACTGAGCCCGCGAAAAAGCTTTGCGTTTCCAGCTCTGGCAGGCTGCCCGAGTCGTACGCCTGTCGTAGCAAAAAATACGGATAGTTAGAGAACTGTAAATATGTTTACTGAGCTGTAGATTACATGATATTTCAAGGATGACATTGTGTAAGTGAAGTTAGCTAAAGTTAGGTAATTTAAATTAATGTAACGATGGAAAGATAACACTTGCAATGTTTTATGGGATGAGTAGTTCCTTTGCTCGGAAAAAAATATATGTACACAGTCTTGTACCTTTGACTTTTTTTGGATTTGCGGTTAATTTTTTCACTCTAAATTATATTTTGTATGCTTATGAGTCACGTCGTAACTCGTTAGCCTAAGGGATGGTCTAAAACTGTTTGTATACATATTTTTACAGAAGTCAACAGGAGAAATGAATGGGAAATGTACTTCCGGAACCCAAGCTCTCTCGGACGAGGGGCGGGAATGTTGAGCTCTATTACGCTACGTTTCTGCAAAGAGTCATGCCGCCCTGGATTGATGTCAATAAACAGATGGGCCACATCTTGACTGATGGCAGTCCATTCTTGCATGATCAATGCTTGGAGTTTGTCAGAATTTGTGGGGTTTTCTATGTCTACCTGCCTCTTGAGGATCGGCCACAAGTTCTCAATGTAACGAATGTCTGGGAAGTTTCCTGGCTATGGACCCAAAATTTAGATGTGTTGTTCCCAGAGCCACTTAGTTATCACTTTCGCCTTTTGGCAAATCATGCTGGAAAAGGCATTGGTCTTCACCAAACTGTTCTTGATGGTTGGGAGAAGTTGATCTTGGAGGATGTGTTGGTACTATTCTTTATTCGTAGCTGTGTTCTTAGACAAAATTGTGAGCCCACTCCTTTGGCTGAGAAGCAACTTAACAAGTGGTCTTAGGATGCTTTACCGTTGGCATGACACAGGACTGATGGTAGCACTCACCTTGTCTTCTCCAGACAAGGTGTTTTGCGGATTGCCCAAACAATTGGAAAAGGGATTCATCTGAGAAAATGACTTTACCCCAGTCCTAGGCAGTCCAATCCCTGTACATTTGCAGAATATCAGTTTGTCCCTGATGGTTTTTCTAGAGAGAAGTGGCTTCATTGCTGCCCTTCTTGACACACAGATGCACTCACACCTGCCTGAGCAAGCTCTGCACTGGTGGTGTCCTGATCCCACAGCTGAGTCAAATTTAGGAGACAGTCCCGGCGCTTGCCGACTTTTTTGGGTGCCCTGACACCTTCTTCACAACAATTCATTATCTCCTTGAAGTTCTTGATGATCCAATAAATGGTTTATTTAGATGCAATCTTACTAGCAGCAATATCCTTGCCTGTGAAGCCTTTTTTGTCCAAAGCAATGATGAAGGCATGTGTTTCCTTGCAGATAACCATGGTTGACAGAGGAAGAACAATGATTTCAAGCACTACCCTCCTTTTGAAGCTTCCAGGCTGTTATTCTAACTCAATCAGCATGACAGAGTGATCTCCAGTCTTGTCCTAGTCAACACTCTCACCTGTCTTTACGAGAAAATCACTGAAATGATGGAAGCTGATCCTTTTGTGGACAGGGCTGAAGTGCAGTGGAAATGTTCTTTTGGGGATTAAGTTCATTTTCATGTCAAAGAGGGACTTTGCAATTCATTGCAAATCATCTGATCACTCTTCATGACATTCTGGAAATATATGCAAATTGCCATCATCAACACTGAGGCAGCAGACTTTGTGAAAATTAATATTTGTGTTTCTCAAAACTTTTGACCACGGCTGTACATGATATAAAGTGACATCTTTCTGAAATGATTTGGATTGTACCCTTAAAGGTTCTAGTGAAACTTCTTTGTTCTATATATCTATCTAGCTGTCACTTTTTTCTTTTTAAAATCATAGTGTTTTCAGCTTCATTTTTTATTCTTTTGACCTTAGTGCTTTACTTGGTTCCTTTTGGACATACAGTACAATTCTGTTAAACCACACATTTGTAAAAGACCACAGTCTGTTAAAAAATTCACCAGCCCGACAGGGAAAAGTGTCTGTTCAGCAAAGAGTTGGGACAGGATAAAAGCAATATGAACACATGTCACCATTCCACATTGAAAGGGGGCTAAATCATGTCGGCAATGATGAATTTGCCTTAAGTTATTTCTACAGTCTGTGAAAAAGGACCAGGCAGACAATTGTAAAATGGACTGACATGGCTACAGCACACTGGATGTAGTATTGTAAAAACAAATGAATACATTGAGTGTGATATAAATACATAACACTCAGTGGGAGTGTGTGTGAACAAAAAAATATGGACTGGAAAGCTGTGAGAATGTCAGCAAGGTGAACTTTACATTTGATTACTTTGTATGTGCTTAAATGTGTGTTGTGGATGTGAATAATTTAGAAGCCGACAAAACCATTGTTTTGTTAAGAATGTCATTTTCCTTCACTGCCTGTGACACTGCTATAAAACCAACAAAACACTACATTTCTTAAGAAGTATGTTTGAAAGTATGTTTTATTGTCTGTATATATGTATGTAAGTAGGTAGGTACGTAAATACATATGTACAGTTTGTGAATGCACTTTTGGGAAGCTTTTTAAAAAAAAACATTTTACATGCTGATTAAAATCAAAAATCAAAATATTTCATTACAATTTATATTAAGATGCCATTAGTAATATGTAACGAAGACAGTATTATCTATAGTAACTGCACGGTAATTATAAGTGAATAAATGAATTACTCATTCAACAATAATTCAAACTCCAAACATTGGATTTGTATGCATGAAGACAACTGAATAGGTTGAAAATTGTCCATCCATCCATCCATTTTCGTCCGCTTATCCGGGATCGGGTCACGGGGGCAGCAGCTCCAGCAGGGGACCCCAAATGTCCCTTTCCCAAGCAACATTAACCAGCTCCGACTGGGGGATCCCGAGGCGTTCCCAGGCCAGGTTGGAGATATAATCTCGCCACCTAGTCCTGGGTCTTCCCCGAGGCCTCCTCCCAGCTGGACGTGCCTGGAACACCTCCCTAGGGAGGCGCCCAGGGGGCATCCTTACCAGATGCCCAAACCACCTCAACTGGCTCCTTTCGACGCAA